>CAUJRU010001911.1:0-43012 GCA_963277665.1 Viscum album | reverse complement strand
ATTGAATCCATAGATATTATCTTGATGAAAATGTAATTTTTAACCAGACAACTGAATTCTCAAGGAAGGAAATACATAATGATATTATTTAATTACAAAAAAAAAATTGTAATCCAACAACATAAATAAGAACTATAAATTATTTATACCTAGATCAGCAATATTATTTATATATAATTAATATTTAATGTATCACATCATCATTAAATATCATCATCTGTTTTATCTCATTGAAATATACAGATATCTTCTTTTTTAAATGCATATTAATTCCATTAAAATACAATTTTCACTGTTATTTTTTTTCATATCCCCAAATTCTTGTTGATTAGAATCATGATAAAAATTATGAAAGTGATTTTTAATTTAAATGAAAATGTGATAAAAATAAAAATAAAATGTAATTTTATAAATCATATCTTCATATAAATTTTATTTTTTTATATAGTTTCCTACAGAACTCAAACTAGAAATCTAGATCTAAATAATTATTTATATGTAGAAAATTAAAATTTAATATCACAATACTTTAAAAATATAGTTTTATTTTAACATATCATGACTTTTATATATATTTATTAAAAATATTTTAAAATCCATTAGATCAACATTTAAGCTCAATTATACATAAATATCAATAATAATTTTTTTTGATGTAGTTAGTTAAACAAACTATAACATGGTTACACATTACATCATTATACATGAATATATATTATAGTTTTCAAAATATAATTTCATTAAACACATATGACAAGTCTAATTGGATATTATATACATAACCATTATTATTTAAAAAATATTATACCTCATTTCTCACAAATATTATTTACATAAAATACAACTACATGTGAAGGACAAATAATTCACCACTTCATTAGCCTGATAATGTAAGGATAAGATTAGGGTGATATAAAATAAATAAAATGGTAATGATGAGACAAAGTAATAAAATATCATATCTCAATATATGATAAACATCTTGTTTTAAAAAAATTATCAAGGTCCATGAATATAATATTATGAATTCAGACTCAACAATCATGTATCATAAATACTGAAGAATAAATGTGTCTTTTTATAAGATAAGAATTGTGTCAATTGTTTATGGAAACATGAATCGATAATAATGATCTATAAAAATATAAAATAAAAAAATATGTTGATTTAGAATTTTGTTACAAGAATTTGGAAACTAATAAAAAATAAAAAATGATTAATAATATCAAGGATCACTCGTATTACCATTATCAACTAGTAGTAAGAGACTCGTAACTAGTGGATTTGGTCTTACATTCCATTACAATAACAAATATGCACTTTTACGCATCTTAGTTCTTTAAATGTCATATAATGAGATATAGTTATCTACCAAATTAATTCAATATCTATATATTTTAGATCCCACCCATCATATATTGAAAAATCACAAATATGATTAAATCATTTATATGATTACATTCACAAATAAAACATATAAAAATATATTTTTAAATTAAAATGTGTATCATAAAAATTCAACAGCTTTTTAAAAAATAATATTTTTAATGATTTTGGATGATTTCATTGAATCATATCCACCATAAAATACAATTAACAGTAACTGAATTTTTTCATGAATGAAAAATAATTTATAACTGTGAAATGTTTTTAAAATATAAGTTACATTAATTGGTAGTTTGATAAAAATAATTTGAGTGAAAATATAATTTATAATGATTAATTGTAAAGAAATATCATTGAAGAATAATGTATAACACTGAAGAAAAATATTAATGAGGGAGACACTATAGTATATTTTAAAAATATTTTTACTGAATATATTCAAAAAAAATTAATTGAAATTTAGATTATTTTAGTAGTGGAATATATTTATGTACATTTTGAAAACAATATAAAAACACTTACATTAAGATGAATTATTTATAATCAAAAGGAGGAGATAATATAAGATATAAATTCATGTGCCCCATAAATTTAATTTAAAATTAAATATGAAAAATATTGAAATGAATTATGAAAAATAAAAATAAATACTGTAGAAAATACGAGTTATGGATTTTAATTTTTGGAACCTTAAAAATTCCATGCTGTAAATTTAGTTATAAATATCAGGATTAAAAGTTATTATTGAAAATTCATTAAATTTACCCTTGATGTCACCGAATGTGACCCAGACTACTATTCATGACCCCTCTCAGAAAGGTACTCTCATTTTATGGAAATGAGATATGTTAAATGATGACCCCAGATGTACGTCTCTATTAAGAAATCGGTTTGAGAAAGTACAGAATGTATAATATAAATCCATATTTTAGGAATTGAATTCTAGGACCTGAGAAACTAGAGATATATCATAGAAACAAAAAATCAAACTCATAATTATTTAGAAATATGTGAAAATAGTAATACATGGTATGAATTTGGTTGCACATTTCAGAAAAAAATATATATAACAAATCTCCAGTGATAACCAAGAATCTACAATAGATCCAAAATAACTCCTCAAACAAATTTTTTTTGACTAAATAAAAACAGATATGTTATTAACCTAAGAATGGATTATTTTTATATAGTGTAAGAGTAGAATTTAGCCTCAATATAAACCTCCAAATATAATCCTCTACTAACTTTGAAGGAAGCATACTAAATCTTATTGAGTAATTAAATTAAGCCAACTATTCACCAAAATAGGTTTACAATTATATTCCCATACTCAATATAGATTATTAATTATGTTTAAAATACAATTAATCATATTATACTAAACATAATATCATATTATTTAACCATTATAATATTTCTCCACATGTTTTATACACTAGACAATTATCACATGTCCTGATCATTAAATTTTTAAAATCATGCCACCCTAAAGAAAACTAGTCTAATGTAGTCAATCTCAAACGAACCATGGATAAAATAGTCACAATATGTGTCAACAAATTGAGCCATCATTGGTTACATTGGAATCTTGATCCACCTAAATAGAATGAAATAAAATGAAATATTATATACCACAATGATAAATTTATTCTGTGATATATCATCTCTAATAACACACACACACACAGATATATATATATATATATATATTCCACAGAATGGAATAAGGATTGAATATGGTATATGTCTCACAAAATAAAAAGATTGACGATAAACCCTTACCTTAGGGATGTCATCCTTCATATCTTTTCTAACATCATGTATAATAAATATTGTATTTTTACAAATATTTGTATTGATTAAAACTTATATATAACATAAAATATATGATTTACTTATAGGCTTTTGTAGCATGTTTATTAAAAAGTAAATTTTGAAACTAGTATTATTGTTAATAATTGAATCATTTTTAAGGTATATACTTGTCCAATAATTCTGTCCCTTTTAAATATGTCCTTATTAAATTATATAATGAATAAAAAATATTATATTTATACCATATAAAGTCATTATATTGTTATTTATATTAATCTTTTAAATATTGATATATCAAATGTATTACAATGTTCATATAGATATCAGGCTTTATGTACTCATAATTATTTTATCCATTTTAATTAGGGATTTGAGAAATATACCAAAAAAAAATTTACATACCTTTCTATAATAATTGTTATGTTATATATAGAATTTATATTATTAATTTTTTTATTAACATCCCTTTAAAAATAAAATGGAAAACAATTCTCATCGCTACATGGTGGTGGTGGTCTAAACATACACATGAGTGATGTTGTTATTTTACCACACATTTGAATGTAATATGATATATTTAATAATATATTTCCTTAATTATATTTATATATATCTTTAATATCACATATATTCATTATATTTTACTCTACTACCATTCATTTAATGTGTAAGAACCAAAATAATCACACCACTTTGTGAGAGCGTAGCCTATCGTACCCATGAGTGATGTAATCGTATCCACCATAGAATGGAATGTAAGTAGTAATGTGTTATTTCATAGTTATATAAGTATAATAATGTCATAAATATAATATAAATATGTTAAATCCATCATTATATCAATGATTTAATGGTGGTGATGGAAAATGAATTACATTAGTTTGCATGACAACGATCCTATGTAAACACAATCAATGACTTAGTTTTCCATTTGATTGATGTCGATATGTATATGGATTATAAAATTAAAAATTAAAATTTCATTATATTATAGAATCTTGTGTCATAAATTTATCATATTTGAAAAATGTTTTAATAATGTGGAAGTGTAAATAATAAAAATATACATGTTAAAAAATAATTTATCCTCATTAGAGAATATTAAATGGGTTATATAAATTGACTTCATAAAATGGATTAAAAATCATAATTATACATTCTAAGACATGTTCATAGATTTTTTGACATATTTATTTATGAATTAGATGATAAATGTTATTCGATGTGTTCTGAGTGGAGGAGAGGGCGTGGTTCTTTATAAGGTGGGTAGATGACACATAATAATTTTTTGAAAACACAACCTTATACAGACGTTTTTCTTTGGGAAGATGCCTTAAAATGGGTAATTACATAACAATTGATATTATATTGTCCAAATAATTCTATAAAAAAAATTTTGGGCACGTTTTGTGTAATTTCTATCAAATTTATTCATCATTAGACCCCCTACCCATAAAACCATTTTTACATTGACATGTGTAATAATTTGTTTTTGATTTAAAAATTATTTATTGTTCAAAATTAATTTCAAAATTATTAAGAACATAAATTATGATGATTATAATTTTTGGATTAGTTTTTTCAAAATAATTACTTATCCATTGATAAAATAAATTTAAATTTATGCATTAGATGCAGAGAATGACCCGTTTTCCAAAGAGAAATTCATCATAAGTATTGAATGTTTTGATATCGATAATGCGTAAAAAATTTATTCCAATGAAATTAATTAGTTTCATTTTTATATATTTTAAAAAAAATTATATATATATATATAATTATATATATAATTTATCTTTGAAAAAAATATATACCAAAATGAATTTTTTAGTAAAAATAAGTGGGTTTCACTGTTCATTTTTTAAATATTTGTGGAATAGTTCAAATAAATGCTTAAAATCGATTTTGACATATTGAAAATTAAAATGAAATATATGTTTTCTATAAAATTCCCTAAAACATGAAATATTTATTTTAAATATGTGTGCAAATCATTTCCAATCCACCCTTTAGAAAAAATATTTTTTTGAGAATATTTTAATTTTACCATCATATGATTCTTATTATATTTTTACTCAATAGATTAAAATTGAGTTTAATTTAAAGATGTGAAAACCATGTAATTTTTACAATTTATTTTTTATTATGCATACCTCCCATATTAACATCTAATTTCATATTGTTATGTTTAAGTAATAGTATTTTAATTTATTATCACATATTGATCAACGGTAGTGTTGCATTAATTTAAAGCTATTGTAGTGACTGAATTTATTAAAAATATATATATTATAAATTATCAGTGTCGAAAATTATACCCCCTAAATTTTTTACTTCTGATAAATTTAATCTCAATCTAAAAAATCATTTCCTTTACATCTAAAAAGTCACTTCCTTAAATTGTATATTATGGGTAGTTTTAATAAAAAAAAGTCCTCTTCATAATGGAAATAGGGATGTACATAGATCTTCTACAATGATAAAATAAATTGGTTTAAATTCTACATAATGTAAGTGGGATTTGATGATGTGGAAATAAATGAAAATCCTACTACCTAAATAATGATGGATAGAAATATTTGTTATTTATAGTTAGCCTATGTCACATTTAATAACTATTAAATCATTTTTATGACAAAAAAACATTTATATACATCTATAGAATATAATGGTTTAGTGTATTGGTAAAATTATTATTATAAAAAAATTTAAGAAAATAAAACATATTAATTTGTAAATTACTTCTTATTTATCAATATTAAAAAATAATGTTAACTTAATTACATGTAATTACATGAGGTTATACATCAACAAAATTTGAAATCAAAAATCCTAAAAAAATTATGAATAAGGGCAAAGAATCAACACAACATGGAAAAACATAATAATTATCATAATCATATCACAAACATAAGGTCATCATAATAATCAAGAAAGAATCATGTGATAAAGTCCTGGAATATGGTAATAGATAAAAATGACACTTCTAGTCCTAGTGGTCAATTACATCACATAGTTGTGAAAAATACAATATAATGATCACAAAAAGAATAACTTCATAATCATTGAAACATAATTTATAACAAATCTAGAATCTTTTTTACCCAAAATACACATTATCACATGAGAAACATATAATTAACCAATGCATTTGTAGGATATATAATTCTGGTCCCACCTATTACATCACGATGTTTTCATAATCATTCCTTCTTATATAATGTATACCAATCACAATTGTGATTTTTCCCATGGAATATAATGTGTTTCTTAGAGATATCATCAATATTATATTCTTGAAAAATCATTAGGTTCTCAAATGAAAATTAATGATCAAACATTTCAGTAAGAGGTAATTTTTTCCTATGATAAGTAACAACACTTGAGGGGTTGATGATTTATTTTATAATGAATTTCATTTTAGTAAATCTTTCTACCTAGTTTAAATTCTTGGTAGAAACATGTATATCCCCGAAATAAATTTTATGAAAAATTAAATGACACATATAGATCATTAATGGAATTCCAATATAGAAAATAAACATAAACAAGGAAGACAAAATGAATGACAGTTAGGTTCATGAATCCCCTTACCTTTATTCACAAATTATTTAATCACTCTGGCGACTCATAAATGAAAAACATATAATTATTATAATATTAATAAAAATTTTAATATTTTCCTTTATTACAATATACAAAATTATAGTAATTAGATTATATTTCACAGTTTCATTGGATATAGGTTAGTCATTTGGATATAAAGTATAATTGAAATCCTTTCTAATATTTCCATGATTTCACTACATTGTAATATTAAATTAAAACATAAATATAACTAAGTCAAAAATATGAAAATAAATAAAATTATAAAATTATTAATTATATATAATTTATAATATACATCCACTATTATTATTATATTTCTTGACATGAAAATGTTTCTGTAGGTGGTTAATTGACCATTGACGAAATATCGTCAGGAAATAGGGGAAGGGAAGTTTGAGATATATATTTATATTTTATCTAATAGATAATGTTGGTTAACATAAAAAAACATAATTTTATCTTAATAAATAAATATAAATATATTTATTTTTGTGAAATGTGAGGTAAAAACAAATAAATAGAAGAAGATATAAAAAGGACTTGATCAAAACATAAATAATCCATAGTGTATCTTCCCTTGTACCCAACTACAACTCCCTTAATGTTTGTAGTTATTTTTCTGATGAACAATGTTGGATAATATGATGGGATTAATAGGAAGGATTATAGTTATGTAATGACTTTATTATGTGGAGAATGAGTGGTTTTCCAAGCGGAGGAATATGTGTTATTTAAACATGAGGTACGTGGTATTTATGGTAAAAAAAATTTAAAAAAATATTACATAAAATGTTGAAAATGAAATTACGAGTTTTATAAAATATAAGTCATATAAAAATAGTTTATAACATGTTTATGATTTAAAATCCCATTCATAATTGGAATTAAATTGTATCTTATAAAATAATGTTGAAAAGAATTTAATTTTGTATTTTAAGGAATCAATTTTTTCTTTATGATTTGGAATTTATATTATTTTAAAATGGTGTTTATTTAATATTGAATATTATTTCATGAAATAAAATACAAAATGGCCAACACCCATGTTTTTTGGCTTGGATATTTTCATTTTTAAATCATGAAGGATAAAAATTTAGATACACCAGTTATGTGGAAAAAAATATTTTTACTACTCACCTTGTAAAAATAACCCGAATAATCACCAATTTAAAATTTTAGTGTGATGATTTGAAAATTGTTATTTATTTTATAATTTTTAATTTCAAATATATTAAATTTTAATATATAATATTGAAATTATTATTTCTACATAATACTTTTAAATGTGTGTTTAAAAATTATAGTAATAATTTTTCAGTAATTTTTAATCCTCATATTATTTAGTTGAATAAAAATATTAATTTTTAGTTATATTAATCAGGATTAATTATATTTCTACATTATTTTAGTAATTTTATGCTTAATTACTATTCCAAGGAACTTGTTACTATTCAATGTAGTAAATTTACAATTCACTAGAGTTTTGTAACTATCCAGATATTCATATTACAATTCCAACAATTAAATTACCACATATAAATACCATCAAATTCATTAATTCATTATTCATTTCAATTCCATATCAAGTTCTATATTCCCATTTTCTAATATTTTTATTATTTAAATAATATTTTGTAATTTTTTGTAGTGTTGGTAGTGGGGGAAATGATTCTAGCAGATTATGGGAGATCCCTTTTTCCCTTTTAGCAGATATTTTTTTTATTTTTAGTCCAATTTAAAATTTAGGAAGTTTAGATGATTTTTCCAAATTAATATGACTATATGTATGAATTAAATTAGTTTTATTGGGATTATAAAAATGTATAATACTATAATGTATATTTTAATTGACATTTATATCCAGTGGAACACATTATTTATAAAATATATATTGAAAAATTATAACCTCTTTGGAAATTTGGTTTCGAATATATTAACTAGAATTCAGTGTTGTGAGTAATTGAAGGTACGTTTAAATCAATATTTATTCAATATCCAAAATTTCATCTTCCTACATACAGTTCCATAACAATATAATAACAAGGTTTGTATCTTTTTTTCCTAAAAAATTATTTCATCTAATTAAAATCATGACATTCTTCTATTCATATGAGTGTCAATTCTTCAATTATATCACATATGGATTTAGCATATCTGAGGGACTTTCTACGTACTTTGTCTAGAGTGATACATGAAAGTTGTCTTTAAGAATATCCATACATGTTTGAAGAAAAAGTTGATATGAAACTGATCTTATGAAATCAAGTTTCCCATAGGGGAAAATTTGTCATTGTATAGGGATCCAATTAATTCAAAATATCATAAATCTTACCTATGGTGATATTTTATAGAAACCTTTATCCCCAAAATAAATTTCAAATTCACCTTGATCATTGTCAGTATATAATTATTACCAACTCAACAACACATTTACTTATTCATTCATATATTAAATCATCTTTGTAATCTCTTTTAGTAGGTCAAGTCCATGAACCATTCATTCTCCAAGATCATCCCATCATGATGGAGTTCTTCATCACTTCCCATACATAGCATCATATGGTTCCCTTTTAATACATGAGTTTAATCATTAGTTAATTATGAACTCACCCATTGGGATATATTGATCGCATCCACCTTTTACATCAATTGATCATTAATTTATAATTTCCTCATAAATATAAACAATTATTGAAGATTGGCTATTAGTTTTGGGATGATCAATTTTGATGAAATTCGATTAACAACTTAAACAATGTTGAATAATTCCCAAGAATAGATATGTGAACATTGGATAATAGTTAGAGATGATATAAATTTGAACTACATGTATCCTTACCACATTCTTAATATAAATCATGCAAATATTCTCTAGGGATAAATCTTCCAAATATAGATAACTTGATTTGTCCTGGTGAGTCATTCCATACAACCCATATCACATTATTTCATTAGTATGTATTTGGTAAACCATTAAGAAATCACATGGTGATATTATACAAGTTTTATATAGGTATTGGAAATGGTAGCACCATCCCATTATACATCCATCACTGTAATTTAACATTTTGACATTCCAATCACTGTTGGATATAATATGCAATATCCTTATTCTTTTTGTACCAAAAAAATTGTTCTTAATGATAACAATACATATTGTTACATATGGGATTGATTAAGAATGATTGTCCATGTGTTTTATCAAATATTTCATTTGATATTTTAGGTGATGAAGGTGCAGAAAGCCTCTTTTCAAAAAAAATCACACCATAATCATTTCTATGGAAACTATGTAGCTTCTCATCCTTAATCGTTGTCATAATCATTAATAACACTAGATAATAACATTTATTCTCCTTGATCTTCATTTGGATCTATGGTAGGGGTTTCATTTCAGAAAGGTAGGATTTTTTCACAACCAATATGGTTCCATTATCAATAATTTTCATAACAATGCTCATAGGTTCATTCTAAATACACATTTTGTGTAGAATATCTTGTTGGTTGGATCAAAGATAATTAAGTACATTTTTTCCATTCCCAAATGGTTTTTAATAAATAAATAATAGAAAATTATTACAGAAAAAAATATTTTTTGATGTTTTTTGATATAATTTTGAGGGTGTATACACTTTTGAAAATTTTGGTTAGTATATATTTAAAAAATTTCCCTTTATAGCTAATGGTGTGAATTTTTTTTGGAAATGATTAGAGAATTTAACTATATAACATGTGTCTAGTTGTTAAACTCAGGGATCATAAACCATATTTCTGAATAGTCGATGATTTTATAATTCAGACAGAGTAAGCAATAAATTGAATTTCTTTGATGCGTCACTATATATCACACAACCATCTCTAATATTTATAGTGGGATTACATGTTTAAGGGTTAGCCACTGAACGATCTCGATAACTATTTCCTCACATTTTTTACATAAATATATATTACCCTGTTCCATGTCATCATTTTTTGGGGGTTATAAAATCAATAGAATGTACCCACAAAATGTTAATAGTACCCTTTAATGATTTGAAAAATATGTATTTCTATGATAGTAGTGGTTTAGCTCCATTCGTTAAAAGATTTTTTCTTTTAAATGACTATTGAAATTACCTCCCTTGGGATCATCTTCAACAATAATGCATGATACTATATCCAAAATTCACAATTACAAAACATGACATACTTTTTTTCAGACATTAACATCTCTAGAAAAATCTGAATACGTAATTCATTTTCCTCATTGATCATTGAGATAAAAAGTATATAGAACATAAAAACTATAGAAAAACTGTTGAGGTAGACTCTAATGATAGTATATATGATGTACATAATGATTTCAAGGTCATTGTTGTATTATAAGGGAATCAATATGAACTCATATATCCCAAATATTTTATGCACATTAGTCTTCTAAATGTATTCTCTATTTAGCGTTAGTTGATGAAATCAAGAATGGAGATCCAAATTTGGCATGTACTTATCTCATCATAGTTAATCAAAAAATTATCAATCCTAGGAAAAAGATACTCATTTTTTATGGTTACATTGTTGTGATACCAATAATGGAAACTCATCCCCAAGTTGGATATCAATATAAGATATAATTATATTATAATCAAAATAATGTATTATAGGTGGATTATTTACAATATGTATGGGGGAGATTTGTTGATTTAAATAAATGAATTAAAATATATTTAAAATAAAAAATTTTACAAAACCTATAAATGTTAATGGATAAGATTCATACTTGGATCATTCTGATAATCAATGTATCATAATGAAGATATATTTTGTTAAATTAGATTAGTATAATTGTAATAATTATTTATATGATAAAATAATCGAAAAAATCATATTCAAGGGAGATATGATTAAAACAGTATGTCAACGATACATAGAGGATTCAGTTATTAATATATAATTTTTTTATCATATTAATTGTTGTTATAATAAAAATAAATCTTAATAAAATAGTATAGTTTATGTTAATGTAAGAATACATTAAAACTATAAACAAATATGATGGAAATGTTGACATTTAAAAACAAATTTATCTCTTTTATCCTGAATAATATTGTAGAAAAAAACATCTGATAATGTTTTACTTTTTTTATACTTACAATAATTTTTTTCTTTCCATAGTAAATAAATCCATCAATATGGGTATCATTTTTGATATGGCTGCCTATACATAGTAGAAATTGACATAATTGATCAACTCTATCTCCCTATCATTACAGGACCTTGATTAAAACGATCTTATTCACATTCTTTCTATTACTACAATCCATATTTCATAATCATAAATCAGACGTAGGATTTACAATACAATATAATTCTTAAGGTTATATCCTAACAAGAATACCTAAATATGATGAAATATAATTTCTTTAAAAGAATAGGAATATGATAATCCCAAATTATAATCCTCATATATATCATCAAAGTGGGGAATAAAAAATATTTAATCAATAATGGACTCTTCGATTGATCTCATATTTATATGTTACCTTCCAAAAGGTCATATTTTCTTAAAGCATCATAATTTTTCTGAGTATTTTTTAATGAAATGGATAGAAGGAACTTCATTTAAAATTTCATAATGGAATGTATGATGTTGTATTCTTTTCAACTATGACAGTATAAGGTATATTCCATTTTGATAAAATTATTTTTTATGTATTCAAAATTTTAACTTGTTCAAAATGATGTCCTCAAAAACAAATGTCATTATTATATTCCTTATGAGTATGATTCTTTTGGTTATTAGTTTAATCATCATTATGAAATAAGGGAAATAAATTCATATATATATCCCAATAAGGGTGAATCTAATTTTTATCAAATTTATTCTCATTTTGATAACCCTAATGAATAATTTACATTTATATTCTTGAATACGTATAAACTAATACTATGTATGGTAATATTTAATGTTTTCTAAGGAAACATTTAAAAAATATTTCGACAACAAACTTTAGTAATAATGTTTTTAAAAGATTGTGACTACTAAAATTAAATTAACATAAAATTCATAAGTCTAACTTTTTACTCAATAATTATACAATTTTGGATAAAGAAACCAAAAAAATGTAAATAAAAATTTATTTCGAAAACATATAGTTCATTTTCATTTAAGTACGTCATATTAAGAGTTTAAATACAAATACTATATCCCCTTTAGTTTTAAACCATTTGAATATGATTATAAATATGACTACCCACCATTATTATATCATCTTCCCCTAAGGATGACATTATTCTTATTAGTATAATTTATCCCATATTGTAAAAAATAATAAAATAACTCATTAAATACTATTATTTCTCTCAAAAAGTATATTATTCCACCCCTTATGATTTTCAAAATTAATGGGGAAATGTATTATGGTACCTAGATTGGGTATGAAAAAAATATATACAAAACCAAAATAATGAACTTCGTGATCCTCCATTAAAAAATAAATGTACATTCCACCACTTAGGAATTGGAAAACATTCAATCAAATAGAAATTAGATGATTAATTAATTCTATGATAAATAATTTTAAAAATGATATATACAAGAAGTTTTCAATCGAAAAATTAAAATTCTTTCTTCATTAAGGATATTATAATTGTCAAAATATTTATAACTATTTAATCTCTTCCTTAAACACTACAATAACATAATATTGGCACCAAATTTTCAATAGTTTTAAATTTTGGTTGGTCATATTATATTTTTCATACTTTTAAACATTTTGTCATGAAATCATCATATTAATGTATTTTATCTTCCCATTTATCACTTTCACTTATAGGGATTATATTTAAGTTTTTGTGTTGAAATTATCCAAAAATATTACTCCATTCAACATTAATTTAGATAACTCGTTGAAAGATTCTGGGGATTCACTCATAATTTTCCTCTAATATTAAATATATAGTTCATGAATATTGAAATTGGTATCAACATTTCATGACCATTTCAAAAAATTATTCCATGTCTTCTTATAATGAGGAGTACTATATTGAGGTACTCTAAGATCATCTTTATTCTAAATCACTCTATCTGTCAAAACACTGACTGAATCTGAATTTTCAATTTTATTATCATGAATCAATTCAGGAATGGCTTATAAACATAAAATGTAATGATAAATCCTTCAATTATCCATAAATAATGAACTACGTAAAACAATATAATTTTTTTTGTTAATTTCATCATCATCAATTTTATATTTCTAAACATATAGTATTGATTTTTAATCATTCTATGAATTCTTATATGATGATTCATTTTCTTTCTTGTATGACTTTTTCTTCCGAGAACATTCTAATTTCTATTTTTGTGAAATTCTGGTTGATATATCAGATGACGAAGACTATGATGTTATCAATGAAATCGTATTTGATTGATGATAAAATCATTTTTATTTATTTTCATTTCACTCATATATATTTACATAATCTTCATATTCAATATCATTCATTTCTCCATCTTCATTATCATTTCCTTCTTCTATAATATCATCTTCACATTCACTTTCTTCTTGAAAGACTTCCGTAGATTTTTCTAAAATAATAATTCTTGTGGCACCATATAACACTGATTTAATGAACAATTGTCGTCATGTATATACTATCACTGAATCAATTTTATTATCTAGTAATAATTCTAAATATTTTTCATGAGTTTTATGATGTTTAGATTCTTCAACAACATTAATATTAACCTTTAGTGTGATAGAGGGAACATCAACATTAACGATAATAGCCTTTTAAAATGATAATTTGACATCTGTAATGAATTGTTCTGAATGTAGTTGAGTTAAGGTGAAATATTCAGTGCCTCTACCGCTTTCAGCAAATATTCTACAAATCTTGCTATGTGATGTTTCTTATTTTGTTTCTTTTCCTTTTCTCGTTTTTTTAGAAAAACCGTATCACCAATTTTTATGGCCAAAGCCTTTTCTTAATCATATAAAAATTAACTATCACATTCATCCCTTTATTAATTTTTTTATTAATATATCAATTATATAATATGGAATATAACACTATTTCACTGACTTCAATAGAGGTGAAAAGGTATCAATATTCCTTTTATTCTTTTTCAGGTTTCTAGGATTATCATTCATCATCTAGAAAACAAATTCCCCATATTTACTAAATATTTCATATTATTAAAGAGTAAGAAAAGATTTTTCAACCATGACATGTTCTCATCGTCAAATAAAAACATCAATCTACATATCGTAATATCTCTGATGATTTTGATTTTCAAATATTTCGGATTTGATGTATTTTCAATGTTGAAAAACACAATGAATAGAAGAATTAATTTTGTTTACAAAAATGAAAAAATAATAATATTATACTAAATAAAATATGATTTAATTTTTCATATTGTATGAAACATGTATCCCATAAGATATGTTTTTATCATATTCATAAAAAAATTACTAAATAAATACATCAGTATCTTTTATTTTATGAAAATCTAATTTTCATGATATCAATAAAACTTTAATCTGCTATAAAAATACTCTATTAATTGATTGATATGAGTAACATTTCATAAATTTTCATTGTGAGAAAATAAAAAATCTTCAAATGTCATCTTATTCAAAAAATAATGACTTTCAACAAATATACTATAATATTAAAATGATTCTAAATTCAATGTAATTATAATAAAAATTAAATATTTTCTATCATTCAAATAATATCATTTTCCATAAATTGGTTATGAAATATTTTTATTTCCATTATAATAGAAAAATATCACTTAACTATAAAATTCATAGAAAATATCATTATACAAAAAATCATATCTATCATCATATTTTTCAACCAATTCAGATGCACATATTTTATGCTATATAACATTATTAATGATATAATCGTAATTATTATAAAAATAATTCTAAAATAAAATTTATTTTATCAAAAACGACTCATAAAATACCTTATATGCATGCATCGTATTTGGGAATAATATGGGAATTATAATATTATTAAATATTTTTATACTAAATACTGATATATGTGAAATGAGTTTGACATTGGAAGATTAAATATTCTGATGTGGGGAAGGGGTCACCTCGTTTATATAAGTGGAGAGAGATTCAGTCCAAATACCCAGAAAATACAATTCTTGATATTATGATACATCAGATTTGATAGTTGAAAAAGATTCAAAGATAGGTTAATGGATTTTTTTGAACTCTTGATTCATTATAATATTATATCACAACAAAAGATAATATTATAACTGACAAATTATTTAATATCAATGTTTCTAAGAAATCCAAATTTAAATGTTACAAAAGAGATATGGAGATATAATGAAAAAACACAAATATAAAATGATATGAATAATAGCTTCCAATGTTGGAATGTCTGATTTGTATGATATGAATCTTCTTCATGTATTATTTCATCTAATTGAATTATTATTGTTTTAAAATATTTATTACGATAGTTCACAATACAAAAATAATTGATGTTCTGAAAGAAAACATAATTTTATTATGATATAAAAATGTATAAAATATTTTAATATGAAAAAATAATTTAAAAGTTTTCCTAATTTTATAATTTTTTAGACAATGAATTTATAATAGTTTTAGTATTTTTGGAGTCTAATGATCATTTTATGAATATAGAAACAATTGATTATATAGAGGATTATGAGTTTGGAGAACTCATTAATTTTTTTATTAAAACAAATATGTATGATAAACATAAATATATGTACTACCCATTTGATAAGGGGTATCATAATGAAAGTATATGGGTAAAAAAGTAGTAAGAATTATTTATTTACATTTATAATTCCAATATTTTGTTAATGTCTTAAAATATATCAGAATATAATGGTGTTGTAAAAATATTAGCAAGTTGTTCATATGTTTCGATTAATTTTAAAATTATAGCTCCATTCATTGTGTGATTCATCAAAATTTGATTCTTAATTTATATTTTTTTAAAGTGAATTAAAGGGTTCTACCTTATGGTACTCTCTATAGAACTATAACATGGAATTTAATATTTATAAAAAATAATTTCATAGTCACTATGTGTGTTGCATCGACAATACCTGACTAGTACAACATTAAGTTGCAACAAAATTGGAATCAGAAGTAGAATGTTCTACAGAATAATTATCCAAACAATACCATGAAATTAATTTTTATCATATGAAATACAATATTTTGGAAATAAATTTCATATCATTTCAACAAATACCAATTTAAATATTAAAAAAATATTGCAAAATCATTTTCATAAGAATAGAAGAATAATAAATATATGGTTCTCGTAAGATAATGAAAAATTAATTTTACATATTTTCAATGGGATTCCATTGGATTATCTTTATACCATTAACATACTAATATTGATGAAATTAAGTTTATTTGACTATTAGTTATGTATATTTTCCTTCTTATAATACATCATAAAGTTGTTCACTCAACTGTTTTCCCAGAATCATTAAGATCATGTGTATGTATGGTGGAAATGAAAGTAATAATTATTTTACAATTTTCATATATAAACATTTTAGTAATATAATTTATATACTTATTTTGATATATATATGTACCTTCTGGTGTTTGGTAAATATGAAAACCTAAAAATAATGTTAAATCACCCATTAAACTCTTTTAAAAGTCATATCTCATTATATCCACAAAGAAATCTATCAATTATTTTTTAAATGAACGAAATATAATATCATTAGAATATATTTTAAGATTCAAAATTTCATTGATGACATATTTTATAAAAATATTTTGATCCACATCTCCACTTAGAAAATTGTTTTGTAAAAAAACTACATAAAATCTATCATACCAAGCTATAGGTGATTGTTTCATAAATTTTTATACTTCTAAATTATTAAAAATGTATTTAGAAGGATTTTTTTTTTAAATTTTTTGTTTATCAATTTAAACATTCTAGGAATATATCCATTCTGAAAATTCACTTGACCTCAATTTTAAATAGATCGAAATTAAAGAATGCTATATATTATAGTAAAATATAAATAGCATCCTGTCTCACTACCGTGGATTAAGTTTCTTAATAGACTATTCCTTCTGTTTTATAATAACATTTTCCTACATCTGATACTTTATTTATAATAATTATTCCATTTTCACAACAATTTTATTATTATCACTCATTTTACATAAATTATAGATTATTCATTTGGTCCTCTATCTAAATTTCCTATTTTATTCCCCACAAATTTTTTTATCCCATATTTCATAGATTTTTTCCAATCCTCATCACCAAATGCCAAATTATGATAATTATGTTATAATTGGTAAATAAATCCTTGATAAACTATTTCATTATAAAATGAACTTCTAATCCTATGTACTCTATCAACATCACCAATGATAATATATCTATGATGATTCCTATGAAACAGTTGATTTCTTGGTTTTTGAAAACATTGATCATCAATATATGAATGAAAATCATCACATATAAGTAAATCAAAAACTATTTCTTAATTATTTCACTTATTAGAATTATTTTATAGTCATGGTTGAATATTGTTATTTTAAGACACATATGAGGAGGAAGTAGGTTGGGGTTGTCTGAAAAAAAAACGTTTCAAGTCATTAAATTTAACATGTACTATTTTATAAACTACATATAAATTTTTATAAATATCATTATATACCTCAAAAAAATTGTAATAACCTAAAAATATTATATTATTAGATTTTGGTACAAAATTATATAATGTATCTTTCTTATAAGGGATAATAAATTTCATCTGAAAAATACAAAGTAACTAAATTTTGGTTTTCATCATTTTCACATTTTATATAGAGTTTTATTAATTATTTTTCGAATGAATATTTGATATATAATATTGATAGAAAAAATAACTACCTAAACATATTAATTTTCAAAAATTGAGTATTCATTCATCATGGTTCTTGTTATTTCACTACAAATACAATTTCATCCTTTAATAACAGAATTTTTCTAAGGAGTTCTAGGAGGAAACAATATATTTGTAATTAATTTATTACTAAGAAATTTTTCTAAATCAAAATATACCAATTTTCCTCTATTATCACTACTTATAGTAATCATAGGAATGGTTTTCTCTTTTTTAGGTTTTACTATTTTTTTATTAATGAATTTCATTAGATTCCATTAGGAGAAAATAATCCCTTGTGTATCTAGTTTAGTCATCAAAATAGAAATATATATTATATTTTACTAAAATACTCCTAAATTTTGTAGGACCATAAAATTTCACATGAACTACCAATAATGAATTTATTGTTGAGGCTTCAATAATATATTTAAAATGAAATCATTTTTAGTACCATATTAACAAGGTTCACTCATATTTGTAGAATCAAATATAAATATTATATAATACATAACTTTATTTTTAATAGTCAAAATATTTATTATTATAATGTTATCATATTTTACCATCCAATTCCATAACCATGTTTGATGTTTAATTTCACTAGTTCAAGGAAAATCATTGTTGCTAAGGTCCTCTATGTTATGTGTTTATAAATTCTCATTCTGATTTGAGGAAAAAAATGTATCCACAATTGGAGTTGTGTACAATACATCTATTATTTATAAAATTAACAAGGATACCATAATCACTTAATCTACTTATGCTTGTATGGTATCCCATAAAACTATTGACAATCTAAACATTTGATATTAAAGAATTACTACGAAGAACTATGTTACCTATATTGATTATATAACTTTGAGAATTATATTAGAATTAAACCATTAATGAATTTATCTTGATTATTTTTTTAAAATATTCTGTTTCTAGTAATATTCTGGGATAAAAGTATCAATGTACCAATTATTCATTTTTTAGGTACTACATTTTTTAAATTAATGTTTTAACATTACACATTCTGAATCCAAGCATTCATGCATGGATCATTTTGATTATCAACATCTAATTAGTAAAAATTATTAGGTTTTTATCATTCAAGGTGTATTTAAATAAAATATTTTCATTATAAAATTAAATATTAAATTAGAATATAAATGTATAATGACATTAGGTGTATTTTCATAAATTAATGAATCAATGAAAAATGAATAGAAATCTCAAATATAAATTTATAAATAAATTTTACATATCTTATATGTGAAAACACGGTATATTTATATCATGGATTAAGAAGATTAATACTTTGAAAACGAATATATATGTGTTGGTATTTTTTTGTGACATATAAATTTTTATTTAATATTTTATAATTAAAATAATGATTTAGAAGAAACATTACCTTCATGATTAGAATTGTAATTTAATATTCATTATCTTATGATTATGAGATCATTATATGAGAACTTAATTACCTTTCAAAAGTGTTATAAAAAGTGTTATAATTATATATTTTTTGAAATAAATGATGATTTTAATAAAAAAAATAAAAATAATAAATTGGGATTATTATTTTCAATAAATGAAGTAAATTTTTTAATTGTAAACATTGAATAATGGTTGGGTTGATATTTTAAAATTTTTCTAAAATAGATGTTTTTTTTGTAAGTAGTTAAATGTGATAATTTATAATATAGTCTCAATACCTGAATTGATGAGTCATGCATGATTGATTAAAATTCATACCAGATTATATTAATATCATATTCATTTTTTAAATATATTTAGTAACAATTATCATACTATTCATTATATTGTTCTAAAATAATAAATTAATGAATATTATAATCACAAAACACCCCTCTCATCCACTATAAATCCCATCATTGACATCCTGTTATCCTCCATACTCAAATCCTTGTATCTTGTTTAATTTCATTAAAATTGCCACACCAAGCCTCTTCCACAAATCCAAAAATTAATAGAATCACAATATATCCCTTTCCAACATTTTTAAATGAGTTTACCTATTATGTGAATTTTAGAGGTAGAATCCTCTTTCATTTTCATTTACTTTAATTTAAATATATACACATCTCTTGTTCTCCCCACACTAAACCTTATACAAGATTCATTAAAAGTCTATTATTCTATATACACATAAACTTTATCATGTTGATTGAAACTTTTATAACCAAATTCCATCTCTTCTCCCTTTTATTGTAAAAATAATAACATTTTCTATGATGTGTAATTTACTGCCATCATTGAAGATAAAAATGAATTTTCTGTTACCACATCCTAGGTGGTCACAAAATAATTATTTTGGTATAATATCATATTATAGTATATATTATAATCTATATAATGTTTCAGAGAAAATTTATATTTATTATGTCAAATAAAATAATACTTGGTAATGATTGTTGTATAAACCACCAAAATATGTGAAATCATTTTCATTATTCATTTATGTAATGAATCATAATTACATCAGGGAAAAAAATAAATATTGTGTCATTTAAATTTCTATAAGATATTTAATTCAATTTTAGTCCACTTATATACATTTTCTACAATTCAACAGCAAAATCATTAATGACCCAACTAGAGAAACCATGAAATAAACTCACCAGAAAAATGAATATAGAAAATTTTTATTACTAATAGGTTTAATGTTTTTCAATAATCTCCAATAAAGAATTATAAATATTAATATTTTTTTCTAATATATTAATAAAACACTTTAATCCACTATACATGATATTTCAACATCATTGATGTAAAACGTACATTGGGTAAGGGATGTTTCCTTAAAAATACTCTATTAATTTCTATTTTTTAAAAATTAGAAAGGAATGTTTTTATAATTTTATTATTTTCAAAGTATGTTTTGGTTCTTGTGAATTGTTAATAATGATTTTTGGAACATGAGCCACCTACAATTCAGTATGTATGTTTATTTTGAATGTTGAAGGAAATTTATAAACCTAGTATAAAAATGATAGTTATTTTATAAGGTAGCAGTGGGTGTTATATTTAATGGTTTTATTGAGGATTACAAATCATATGACGGATGGAAGGATTAGAATCAAATTTAATAAATACCTCAAAATTACATATTTGGTTTTTTAGTTTAATGGATATATCTTGTTTTCACATTTTTTGAATATGATACATTTTTGGAGGGAAGTATGTATTTGTGGAAATGATTCCATTTGATTATAATTATTCATGGACTGTCAATTTGATCACATTCCATTTAAATTAATGTGATTTTCCTTTCACATCTAATGTATTTATAAAATTTAAAAGGGATTGCGGATGGGTAAAGCATATTAAGGATTCATGATTAATTTCATGATATTTTTCTATATAAATATATCATGTTTTGTTTTTAATGATTCATATTCTGAATAAATATATATTAAAATATAATTATCAACTATTAATGTTAGAGGGATTTATAAGTTAAAACTTTAGAGCTATCTATCTTAAAATCCATAATATAATAATTTTTTTAAAGCAATAAATTTAATTACAAATGAATTTACTAGTTTATGTAATGTTTAGTGTATGTTCCTTAGTATTTTCTTCAAATTTAAAATCAATAAGAGATCACAAAAACATAGAAGAATAGAAATATTAATTATCTTATAAGAAACAAGAAAATCAATATAATCAAAATATAAATATCTTATAACTATTTATTAAAATATATAACTCTTCAAAACTTAATAGGATGGTGGAAAACCAATAGATAATTTATTCCCATTTGTTACACATAAAATAATGTTTTTATTGCCTCAGTTAGGGAATATATCAATAAAAATATCGCATTTTCTAATCCTACATATCCCTAGTATCCCTTGATATGATTGATCAGATCTATGATGTCATCACTACAATAACACGATCAAGAATATTATATTATTTATCTTACTACCATTGAAGTCCCTTGATCATAATCATTGAGTAGATTTAGTATTTACAGTGTAACACAATTCTTAACGGTATGACTTGAATATGTAAACTTAATAAGGAAAAACTCAATAATAGAAAATAAATACTAGGATCTCGATATTCATGCATTTTAATCTTCATAACTCTCACATTAGAGAGATTTTGGAAAATTTTAATGAGTTTAAAACTCATATAATTACCCCTAATATATAGGTAACATTCTAAGGGGTTTTATTTTCTCCAACAGCAATATTTTTTTGAGCATGTTGTAATGTATTGGATAGCTTAAAATTCAATGGGAATATTATAATAAAACATATGAATTTTTATTTTATAATAGATTTAGATTGTAAGAGTAGTTCCATTATGATATAAATTCATTTTCTATATATAGAATATATATATATTATTTTTTGGATAGACTCCATTACATATGTAATTATGATGGAATTTATGTGTACAATTTTTGTGGTATTTCGGTTTCATAACCGACATGAAATAAAAGATATAAGGCCTTATATATATCCTACATAGTTTAAATAAGATTGTTATTAGATCCATACTAATTATTATAATACTGATTAAGAGATATGTATTTATTCGTTAATAAAAAATAACTAACACAATGCACCGTAAAACTGTACATTTTCTAGAAAAACTAAATAACAATAACATAGAAAAAATAATTAGTAATCATGTATTTAATATTGGGGTTTTGAATAATAAATCAAATGGAATTGAAACATCATTATTTTAACTTAGGATTCAACACTACGTTGATCTATCCTTCCTTTAGTGAATGAACATTGTGAAACCTAAAAGTAATCTACTATAGTGTATGAGCACATTTTCTAAATGATCCTGAATCTTATTTTTTATATGTTAATTTTTTATTTAGGATATCCTATACATTAATTTCAAGTTATTAGTTGAACTTTGTATTATTTGTATTTATAAATATACCCTGTGAACTTGGGGAAGTTCGGGTAACTCATTAGGAAATATATATTTTTTATTTATAATAATGTGAAAATCTTCCAGGTGGATACATTAATTATGACCAACCATATAGAAATTGTATAATTCTTCATAGTGTAAGAAACTGACACCATTAATGTCTTCTAGAAAAATGATTCACGATCAACTGTACATTTGGAAGCATGTATTGAATGGTTCAGAACATGGAATGATGTCTCGTTTTTTCATCATTTTATGTTTCCTATATATTATTGAGATCCAATATGAGAATAATATATCATCTTGATTTATTATGTCAATTATTCATATATTCACTAAGAGAATATTCTCATAGAGACATAGGAGAAAATACTTCAATAATTTGGCGTCAATGATATAATCAATGATTTTTTTTAGATACCTATAAGGGAATCAATTTATCAATTTATTTAAAAAATAATTATATAAAAGAATTATTAGATCATGTATAATATTTATGTTTTACAATTACTTTGTAAATATGATTAATACCTCACTTGAATTCATTTTCTTTATCCCCTTCAGATGTATTGATGGAATAATATATCTCCTAAGGATTTATCAATTTTAGTTGATATTGGTGAATACACTAAAGGACCAATGATTTTGTGAACCAACATGCATAGTACATGTTCTCTCAATAATTGAATTAATGAACCATGGTGGTTGAATTATTAGCATACATTCATTAATCCATTATTTAAACCTTCTTCGTTATTCCTCTTCGAGATGCATGTGATTGGCATCCTTCTCTCTAAAACATGGTGATTGTTTTAATGTATCTTACACAATTTTTAGAATATATCTTCCCACGTTTTTGACATGTTTTTAGTTGGATCCAAGTTCCTAAATTTTCACCTAAACAATCCTAATGAATCATCATTCTTCTATACTTTTCTCCATTACCGTAGGAATAGTCTTCAAAACCCAACTCTACATTAAAAATGCATTGATCCACTAATTCAAAAAACTGACGTCTTGGATAGCTAACAAGTTTTGAATGTGTGGTACTAAAAAAATAAATAATATATATATTTATCTATAATTATTGAAAACAAAATATGATTCATATCAAACTATAATTTTAATAATTTCCCAATTACCTTTGATAAATTTAACTTAATTTTGATTTTGGTCTATGAATTATCTCAATAACATTTTGTGAATAATTTAAGGGAAATACTTGTTAGAAATTGTTCTTTTTAATTATTCATCAAACACCATATCATCTATTTTAGCTATAATCTAGTAATTATTAACCAATTACCACCGTTGATAAACCTCTCAATATAAATAATAATGGAGAAAATTGACATTCTCATTCTAAGGAAAAACGGATCTTATAAAATATATTCTATATTGTGTTAACCCACTATTCCATGACAAGTGGATCAAAAGATCCATTAAACACTCGTGTAGTTATTGAAAATAGGATCCATTGGAATGTTTATCCTTCTTTGGTGATGAGAAATATTTCACGTTGATCACGATATAGTTCATTGAGTGAGAAAGATAGTTTAGTATAGTATTAATTATTGTAACTACACTTTTATGGCATTGGGGATGTCGTTCAAATAAATATTTCACTTTCCCTCACATGGTTTTTTCCTTGTTTTTATTTTTTCCCAAAATTCAATAAATTATAAATATTTTAAAAAAAAATTATATGAAATCAAAATAATAATTTATTATTTACTTCAATTAACAATAAATTAATTTTTTATATGATCCCATCATTTATCCATTTCTAAAAAAAATCTTCTACAATTTTATAGAAAAATATGATTATATATATGGTTTTTATTGATGTTTCTAATTACTAATTCCAAAATTGACTTATAATGTTTTCAATTCCAACTATATTGAACATACATTTTCATTAAATAAAATTTATAGTATTTTTGTGAAAAAAAATAATAGCGATAAAAATATAGAAATAATTGGTTTAGTAACTTATCATCATTATTCTCAATAATAACATTTTTGTAATAAAAAATTAATAATAATTTAAATTCTTCTTATTAATCCAAATAAAATACATTCTACTTATTAGATGTAATCATATAAGGATAAAATCATAGAATGTAGTGAGCTAAAATCACTATAAGGGGATTAATAAGGGTCATAAATCAATAAGTCATAGGGCAGAATATTAATCAATATAATATAATTACAATAAAAATAAAATGAATATTTAATGTGTTAATTTATATCAATTGAAAATCATTTCACAGTTTTGGAATACCACACATCATTTTGAGAAAAATATAGAATGTTCTTCACACAGTACATATGTTCATAATCATAACATCAGTATTTTTATGAAATATATAATCATCTTAAATCATAATATAAATTTTACCAAGATATACATCATATTATACATTTAATTTCAGATCTATACAATTATAGACACAATAGTGAAGTCATAATGTTTACCTAATCAGTCATGAACAAAACAACATTTGAAAATAATAATCATTAAATAACCCATGAAATTGAATTATTTTAATTAGGAATTAATGATGAATAATTTCATTAATAAACTAGTGGTTCCAAAATAAAAAATTTGATAACCTATATTTTTGTATGGGTTTTATTCATTTTTTAAGAATCAAAACATAAAGACTTGAATAATTTTTTTAATGAAATGTAATTTCACAAAATCATTATTGATTGTCCAAAAATAAATCATACAAATGTGTATCCCCAAAAAATATATGAATATTGAAATTATACTTATGGGAATTTTATATAATCCAAATACATTAAATCATGTGAAATAAGGAAGACTAAAAGAATGGGAGTTAGTTTTGGGAATTCTCGTACCTTTATTCATATTGTGTTTTTCACATTTCTACTTCCTAAATAACAAATATAAATTTATTATAAAATTGACATAGAAGATTTATACTGTATTTTATTAATATATTTATTAACTATGGTGATTTTTATTATATTTCATAAAATCCTTTGTTATAGTGTAGTCAATTTGATATGACGATTTAACACACAAATTTCCCTTTTAACTAAATTTCGCAAAAACTATTCAATGTAATTTAGAAATTACTCTAATTAAATATAGAGTGAAATTTCATATAATTATTTTTTTCCATTTGAAATATAATAAATAATGTTATTACATTACGTGGGTTATGCGTTTCTATATAGGGATCTCTTTATAACTTTTTCATTGACCTTTGATGGGACATTATCAGATGAGTGGGAAATAGATGTTTAAAATTTAAATATATAGTAAATTTGATACATATAGATGGTTGACATAGTTAATATAAGTTAAATTAATGACTAATTAATCTTATTAGGATTTATCTTTATTACGGTGGTGAATATAAAGATAATAATAAAAATAAATTTACAAATACTTGGTTGATACTCTCTTAGCCATTGTTGCAACTTCTTGTGTGTGACACAACATCTCCCTTGATTTATAGAGTTTTTATACTTTAAAAAGTACCAATGTATGTGATATTTCTTTAAAGGAAGGATCCTAATTTAGTTTAGGCATTGGAATGTTCAGAATGTGTGTTTTTTCAAGGGGAGGGAGATGGTCTAATCATACTCGAGGAGAGGGGTACATTTAGAATAAAATATTTTATGAAATTTAAAACATGTTAAAATGAATCTTTTAAAATTTCAATCATATGTATATATAATATATTTATTTTATATATTCTAATACACTTTATAATTCTATATGAGTAAAATATTAAAATGGAATGTGAAAAAAGTGAATTTTTTTGTTTAGGGAAACACTTTTGACTTTAGAATTTGGAAAGTAATTTTTTAAAAAATAAATTTTATTCTATTTTAAATAATGCAGACATAAATAAAACATATCATTTCCATACAACATGTTTCAGAACAAATTAGGTAGTTATTATAGTGTTTTTGATATTATTAAAGTGACACCGGTTATGTTAAAAAATATATTTCAATTATTCACATGAAAATTGACGTATTTTAAGAAATTAACAAAAAATAAATTTGTAAATTTTAAATGTCAATATTTTGATATTTAACTAAATTTTATTTAAAAAAATAAATAAAATATTTTTTTTCAACTTATTTAATATAATTAATATTTTAAAAAATTATTTTAATATACAGTTTATTAAAAATGTGGCAATATTTTCATTTAGTTTATATAAGAATGTTATTAATTACTCACTATTATAGTATTTATATTTTCATATATTTATCATGGAGAATATATATATATATATATATTATTTCATTATGTTGAGGTTAAATTATTATTCCAATTGTCAGCATATTATTCCCAATAGTAATCTTAATATTCTCATCATTTAGATAACTATTCCATTAGTCACATTACTATTGCAAGGTTCAAATTAACTACAATGAATAAAAATTCATTTTTTAAATAAAATTTTTAATTTATTCATCTCGTTGTTCCATTTTTCAATTATTTAGTATTGAAATTAGTTTATAAATATATATTGTTTTGTTTATATAGTGTTTAAAGTAGGTGTGATGATTATCATAGATTTGAGAAATCCGTATTCTACAATTTTTTCTTTCACATTTAATTATTTTATATTTTATTTGTTGATATTTTAATTTGGTTCATTGTTGATTAATGAAAATAGTTTATTAATGAAATTGATTTTTTCAGTTTTTGTATCGGTAATATAATACATATTTTATTATAAAACACATTAATTTTAGGATAAAAATAATATACAGGATCTAGTTTGATACATTATTGAAAAAAAATGTGAATGACGAAAATAAATTCAATAAATCCCAATCCATATATCTTTGACGAGTCAAGTGAAAATTAATTCCTTTTATACGACAATAATTTGATAAATTTTTTATCAACATTTTTTTCCTCGATGAGTAATCACATTAAAATCTAGGCTCTGAAAATATTATAATATACATAGTTGAAAACATAAATTTTATGGGAATAATTTCACCTATTTGATTTGATTCAACCGTTTTTCACTTTGAATCATAAAAAAAGTAATTAATATAAAATAGATATTTTTATTAGTGATGGTCTAAAATTAAAATTTAATAGACCATGATAGAAATATTGTAAATTAATTTCTATTTCATCATGATATTTCCCCTAAAAAATGTATAATACATGTTATCTAATATAATTAAATAATCTCTAAAACAAAAATTCTAAATACAATTGTGAAACATAATCCAATTCCTAAATTTTTTAACATAAGACTCGTCCAAATTATATCTATCTAAATTTAACATCTAAAAAAATATATTCCTTTCCACTAAATAAATATAATATTATTTAAATAATGTAATTTGAATTATAATGTAACATTTCATATATGTTATTAACTTGATCACAAAAATTAATATTTAAAACATGTCTGAATCCTCAAATTAATATCTGGTTTTCAAAAATAACACAAAAATCCAAACATACCATAAATTCCCTCAATAATAATAGAAACAATTAAATAACTACCAATTTCAAGGCCACAAATACTATATAAAACAAATTTTAATAATTAATATCTAATAATAGAGAATATATTATATATTTTCTTCCATAATTATTTTAAGATCAAATTTTAATGAAATAAATTATCTTGGTAATAAGTACCGTAAAACATATTCTAATAAATAATCAATTTAGATTTACTATACTAAAATTTGTTTACTTTTAATAATTCACATAACAATAATACAAATGATAAAATAATCCTATAAGATAATTATTCATTACAAACATAATACCATTAATTATATCAACTACTCTAATAATTATTGAATACTATTGACTATTATCTCATTTATTAATTTGTGCTATGATACCTTCTACGGAACATAATATCATTAATTCACACCCATTTATTACGAAACCATATTTCCTTTTTCTATAATCCTGATAAAAAGTTGTGTTCCCTTCCATGAATTACCAGGGTTATTATTTAAATATATATATCGAATATAGGAAAAATCCTTTTCTTAATTCTTCCATTTATCCATAATTTAGTCTAACATCATCATAATATCATTCTTCCTTTGACGCCATAGTATTTGAAAACTATTTAGATATCATGATAGAATATGTTACAATATATTTATATGATTGGAATTTTTGGGAGAGAAATAACATTATATATTACACTAAATATATCAAATAAATTTACAAAATTATTATTTGAAATATTTAGGTAGTCCATAAAATTATATCAAATCTATGTATTGTATTCTACATGAATAACTTCATTTCCATCATTATTTTTTCAAATACATCAGAATAGTCTCTCATAATCTACTCATTATTTTTATGAAAATAACATTTCAATGAAATTTTCATTGAAACTATTATGTTATTTGTTTAATACTTCTTCAAACTCCTTATTGTTTTGATACAATGACAACAATTCTTCCATATCACTTAATAGTTGATAAAAATTGGTCAAATACTTTTCCTTCTCATTACTTATAAAATATATGAATATATTTATATGGAAATTAATCATTTCTGAGGAAAAAAAATGAAATAATGCCTCATTGAATGTTGGTGATTATCGATGCACAATGTGGTCTAAAATTATTACAACATTTCATGGATTAGAATGAATATATATCTGGGAATGGTAAATAGTCATAACCATAATAACATTCATCAATATTATTATAACATCATTCATTATAGGGAAACTCTAGATTCAGTTTTTAAAAATTTTCCAGGAGGGAAATCCCACTATAGTGTTTGTGAATTTGAATGGATCCAATTAATTTAACTAGGTGCCTTTCAAAAAATTAAAATTATCACTATTAGAACATAACACTATTAAATATAACATACAATCAAAAAAATATGTATAACATAACTCAAAATGAAAAATTTTAATCATGAATAATCTCAAAAATTTAGACATGTTTACATTTGAAATAGTTCCAAATTCTAAAAATATTACAATATTCTTAAAAAAATCATTAAATTAAATATGCCTCAATAATAGTAAATACCCCAAGTTTTCAATACTAGGTTCTCCATAAGGCCTATTTTCATATATCAGGTAATATTCAAGTAAAAAATGATTCACCTTTTTGCAGTTATATTACCCCTAGTTATATTTGGGACGTAACCATAACAACTTATAATATCCATATAAAAATGAATTTCTAGATATAACCAAAAAATCTATATGTTTTTATTCCCTAATTTATGTTTAATGGGTACTATTTCCCAAGGAAAATACTAAAATTTCTCTAATACCAGTAGTAATCACAGTGACACTAGTGGACCTGAGTTAGTGGTTAATTTACTTCATTATCATAACATAAAACAATTTTCACCAAAGGGACTCAATTGTTTAATACTATTGGTTAAATATACATTACATGAAATTTAGTGTCATATAAAAAATACAGCATGACTTGGGAACATATGATCTATAAGGTTATGAAAACAGATGAAGAAATCAAGAATAAATAAATATAATCAATATGGAATACTAAATAACTTACTCACATTATATTTAATAAATAAACTGAACATAATATGGAGGGAATGTATGATGATAAAAAATATATATAAATAATCACATAAGATGGTAATTATCCATGTGTATTATAACTAATAAAAAATCACAGAGAAATAATTGATCTCATAATGAGGTATTTCAAAAGGATTACCATATGAAAATTAATTTCATGATCATTCATAATATATTTTAAATCAGTGGGTGGAATTCCATATAAGTGGGATAACTGATTTCTCTAATGAGATATGTCAATGCATCGAGGGGCCCTATAGAGTTGGGACCCACTCACCAAATACAATGACTAATGAATCCCTCATATGAAATATGTGAAACATTATCACACAATTAATTTATAAAAAATTACTAAAATATCAACTTTTAATACATACCTCAAACAATTAAAAATAGTTATAACAAATAATGATTAATATGGTATACTATAATTAATTTTTATGACCTTTGAAAAAAATACCATAAACCACAAAAAATATTATTAATGATGAAATCAATATATCATATACTAATTGAATGACAATTTCATCAAAGGGATGATGTTTTCAATGATTATAAATAACATAAACACGTATATAAAAATATTATTGGGGAAGATGGCCTCTCTTCTTTGGAAATAAAATATCAATGAAAATCCATAATAATTTTTTTAAGTTAATATTATGTCAAAGTAAACAATTAAACCATGTAAAATATTATTTATAATATTTATTACTCATGATAGTGTTATTTTAAATTCATTCAGTGCAAATTAAAACCATAATTCCATCCATATTTTTTGAAAAATCCAAATTGTATTGTTTCTTCTTAAATAAAATTTATTCATTAGATACCTTAGAATACATACAATATTGAGTCTCTTCAAATAAAATTACAATTATTTAAACTTGATAGTTATAACCTACACATTAAACATTATTTTTCTACCTAAAATAATTGAATTTTTAAAATATATAAACAAGTTTCGATCAATAAGATATTGAGAGTCTCACATGATCAACTTAATTTTTGGATAATAGTAACATGACCCTTTTGAATAGTCTTGTTAAAAATAAGAATATTAACAAGACTCGTATGAACAATAAATATTATAAATCAATAATAACTTCACAAATTTTTATATAAATAAAATCTAGGCGTCTTATTAATGATGTAATGATATATTTATATCATATTGTATGAAAATTAATATTATAAAAAATTAATTAAGTGATGGAAAATTTATGAAGCATAAATATTTAATTTAAATTTTATAATTACTAAAATTATCTAATGAAATATTATTTTCATAAAATTTATTTATAAAATCATTATTTTATCTTATGATTTTAGAAAAAATGTAAGAGATTGGAGTTTATTTTTTTAGGGTGTTATTAAATGAGTTATAAATTTAATATCTTATTTTTTTTGAGTTCATGTGGTTTTAATTTAAAAATATTTCCTATATATTTAAATATCGTTTAATAAAATGTTGTAAATTTGTGGATTGTACACATGTAAAAATGTATAGGGTAACTTTTTGGTATTTTTCTAAATTACATGAATTCAAGGTGAATAGTAATGTTCGATAATTTATTGTATATAAACATTATAAGTTAAAACAAATATTCGTTGACTCTTTTATTATGTAATAACCATTGGATGGAACTAACATTAACTAGTTAATTTTTTAATTAAAAATAATCATGACTATTTATTTTTATGATCCAAAAAAAAGATAATGAATAAAATATTCACAAAAACCCCTACTCCTCCACTATAAAACCCGCAACTGAACACCCCTTTTACATACACATTCCATGATTTGATAATTTCCTAAATTAATTCCAATACTCTTCTGAAGCATATTTCCCATTACAAGGAAGTATAGGTCTCATAAAAATTCATAAATGGTGGTCCTTGATGGAGGTTCTCAAATAGGATAATTCAAGAGGTAAATAATGTTTCTTTTTTTAATTTTCTACCATTTCATATCTTCTCATCACCTCCAATGTAAAAATGATCGGAAAATATCATAATTCATATATATACATATACTTTAATAATATCATATTTGTGGAATATATATTATAAATATTTTATCTTTATATCAAAATCATTAATATTAAAAACAAAATCATTAGCCTTGAGGTGCTGATTTTCAACCATCACAGCAAGGAGATATTCATTCTTTAATATTTACATTAAATAAGGTATTATATCAATATTTTTTAAAAATGACATAAAATATTTATTAGATCCACCTTATTTTTTTATAATCATTATATATAATTATTATTAGTTAATTAAACAAAAATAGTGTGGGATAATTGAAAAAATGCAAAAAAATATCATTAATTATCAATCAAATTTTAAATAATGGTTTAAGAAAATAACATTTAACATGATTATTCATATAAACATTCATAATTATTTATGTTCATTAATAACATATAATTCCAAATTTGTGTATTTATAACCATTCAAATTGAAATTTATTTCTTATAATTAACTGAACAGATCATTAAAACCAAGGAAACAAATGATGCCAAACCCCATCTTTTTCTTTTGGTTCAATATCCTCATTCATTTTCTACTATCCATTCCATTAAAAATAATTAAAAGAAATAATTTGTTGTAATTTAACTATATATTAATAATTTTAACCAACATTACATCTCAAACTACAATATATAAAAATTTAAACCATCATCATCTCACTAACACGTCAACGTCCAATCCAAGGTCAACAACTGCCGATGGAGACATTTCCTAGTCGACACATGAAGTCATACCCAAGGATTGATTCTATAAAATACATATTATGTATAAAAATATTATTGTATTCATTATATACTTCATTAGTATATTATATAATTGTATAATTTAAATTTAGATAAAATAGAAAAACTGTTGCTAAACTAAGAATTTTTTAGGAAAACATGATATAAAATGATTAAATGTTGATGAAAATAAATTTAAAAAATATAATCCAATGAAGATAATTGAAAAATTATAATATAAAATATTTATAAACACATCTAGGTCTCTCCATTAATAAATTTAATTTTTTTGTTAGTGAGGCCAAAAAGTAGAAAATTTAAGGTGTAATTATGGTATGGGATATTGTTTCAATCACAAAATCATTGATATGTACATGGTATTTTTAATATAATAATTTTAATTTGGTTTATATACTCCCCCATTGAGACAATTGTTAACTTGAAATAGTATTTTTAAAAATAACCATTTTCTGGTGTCATGGATATTATTATTTTCTTATCTATCTATCATTTTACAAAGGGTTTTTATTATGAATGTTGCTTTAAATAGAAAAATATTGACTAATATTTATTATATTGTCAATATTGAATTTTCTGAGACAAATTTTTCATTAATTTAATCTATTTATGATTTATAATTTATACATGAAGATATGGGATAGGCCTGCTATGTTGCCTTGATTCATCGATAATCCTAATGGGGTAAAATATGTGGCGACATACCCTTTAAGATTGACTCCAAACAAAAATAGAAAGGTTACCACCACTAAAAAGCAATTTTGATTGTATAATGGTTAATTTTTTAGATACATGACATATATATTAATAAAAATTTACTTCATTGACTACTGATTTGTTAATATCCATGAGAATTTCACTATGAAAAACAAATATATGGATATATATTCATTCATAGTTTATAGATTGCTTGTGTTTGTTAAATTATTTTTTATTTTCATAATACATATTCCTTATTTAATTTTCATATCCCATCATTAACGTATATAAATCATACCTAGCATTTATCTCACTTTAATTATGTTTTATTTAATAAGATGTGGAAAAAGAATACAGTATATAATCTCTCAAAGATTTTGTTTATTTTATTTTATTATAATTTCAATCATTCACAATGTAATAACAGTATCATATTTGTATTATGGACTTTTGAAACAACTCAAATAGTTCTTAGTTATGGATTTGATCATGCTAATTTAATGAAATAATTAACTAGCTCTAGGCTACTCAGGTTGTGGCATACAGTTGTTATTAAAATGAATTAAGCAGAATCCTTAGAAATTGTATTTAGGAAACAGTGTTTGGGTAACACAACCCAATAATAGAAATTGAGGATAATCATATAAGAAAATCCTAAAATAATGGAATAAATATACTATGTGCATTTTCATATAACTATACCTATGTTTCGATACTGTGAGTGGACGTGGTTCTGGTACAGATGTGCCTAAGAATAACAAATTCAACAATGTGTTATAGGACTAACTCTGGGTAAACTATTAAATGAAAATATTCCTTACATCACACTTATTTTAACACTCCCATGATATATTTCAAATATTATTCACAATTTCTCTAGAAAAGAGTATAATGGGTATAAATGTAAATATATCCTCAAAGACACCATGTTTATTATTAAGAGAGTAGCAATGCATAAATTTTCAATTTATGTGAATTTATTGTCTAGTTAAAAATCATTCATTATGATTCTTAAGTTATATTATGTGTATTCTTTTGTTTATTTATGATTCCTAATTTAAAAAAGTGAGTGAATTACTATGAATAATGTAGGGATTTCCACACTATTAATGTCAAATAGTTTGTGTTCCAGTTATGAAGATGATGACCATATTAAGAAAACATACTAATGTCATGATGAATAACCATAGAAATCTATGATGGTTCATTTTATGCATCGTAATCCCCCATATTTTTGTGGGACTAAAAAAACTTGTTTTAGATATGCATTAGGTCAGTACACATAATTTTTTTTATATAATTTGGATGAAATAAAAATGAAAAGATATTAATGACGGTATATTGTCTCAAGAGAGATTCTAATTTAAACACCCAAAAAATTCAAGGAAAATATTTTCTTGATTTTATTTGAATTTTACGATTATCTGGCTTCTGAAGTCACTTTAGTCTGAGGCCTGGTGTGCCCGGAATCAATTTTCGACGTTTATCGTGGGTGTTAGTAGTGAATGAATGAGCGGGTTTTTCTATTATTTGAACTTATTCTCGGAATTGGAATCTGAGGGTACCAATGAACCCACAATGCCGGTAATTGCGTAAGGAAACCTTTACCTTAGTCGCGATTGTGCGGGGGAGAAGTTATTTATTGGGGTTTAATTAAAGAAGTAAATAAAATTATTGAACAATTTTATTCATTATCTAAAGTGATTAATACCTCCCATGGGAAGTTGTTGTTGGGGCCCACACCCACCCAACATCCCATGTGTGGATAATTGAAAGGTGGGTCCCACATGATCCCCAACCTTATAACTCCCCCTAAACTATTTAACCCTCTTTAAACTCCCCCATTAAACTCCCATGTTATTGATGACAACTCTCACATATATGAGACCTCTTCACTTTCTCCTCTCCCATTAATTCATGAAAACAACTTAATTAATAAATTGAATCCTCCAATTTAATTAATGAGTTATTTGAATTTTGAAATGGATGTGTTAATAAAAATATTATCCAAGTATAATATTTTATTAAGGGAGGAGGCTTTTTTATGGGAAGGGTATCCGCTGGAGAACTTCCTCTCCTTCCACCAATATTGCACCACCACTGAGGTTCCATAATTTCTGATGAGACAACGACCAACGAGCATGGACTGGTAGCATGGTTCAGGCACAATGAACTGCGTTGACTTCGACATCTTCCCTATGTCTTATCTGATGAACGACGCTCGAGTCGGGATCGAAGGCAAATTACGTAAGTGACGAATGCCAACGATCATCGTCACCTTCGTCTCTTACCTTGCGAAGAAGTCAACGAGCCGATGTCCGCCCTTTCGCGACACAGCCATCCTTCATTCTAGGCTACCTCAGATCTTTCTAGAGTTAGGGGGTTTTCGTTTATAGTGTATATGTGATTTATACCGTCATTCATGGGTATTTAATTGCATGGTTTTTGTATAATTTATTTTAAATAAATTATACCATTTTCGTTGATGAATTAATGTTTGAGCCACCAATGCGGAGGGCACGGGCTAACGAACATGCTCGGACCCTATGTTGGTTGTTCTTTTGTGCATGGATTGACGATCGTTGATGAAATGGAGCCGAAACGGCGTTTGGACGCCTTCGTAGTAAAGTTCATGTCCCGAGAAGACCGTCGCCATATACGGAAGCTAAAACGGACCACTAGAGCGACTCTGGTGTCCCGCGAAAGCTCGTGGTGGTGCGGGTCGCCGGTGCTGTGGCGCCGGCGACTGAAGGCGGTGCAAGGAGCCATCCGGTAGCATGGAGGCAATGGGGCCCCAACGCGCCTCTCGAGGAAATCTGTTGCGGCAACAGCTGCGGTGGTGAAGCATCAGACCCCGCTGCCGTGCATGATCCAAGAGGCGGGGCAGTGATAACGGCACCGCTGGTGTCAATCAACAGGGGGGGCGGGGTGCACCACCGGTTGGCCAACTGGCCAAGCCAGCTCTCTCGGCCAGGCCAGGGTGAGCCCCGGGGGCCGGGCTGAGCCTGTCGGGCTGCACCACGCCGCTCGGGCCAAGCCGCGCTGCCCGCGCCTACCGGGCAGGGCCATGCCCAACCGAGCCGGACCCGAACCCATGTCGGGTCAACCCCATTTTGGAAGACCAAGGGGGTGTTGGTCCGGGTCGGACTGGGCCCAGACCACCTATTTTTTCGGACCATTTTCGGTTAAATGAACATATCTTGAGCTACAGACCACTGACCGATGCATTTTAAGTTTCATATGATTCCTTTGATCTAGACCATTATTTTTGTATACTACACTCAAGGTTTCGGCGAATTTTGGGTATGGCCGGGTTGGAACGAATTTGAAACCAACCAGGACCTCAGAGCGTAAACAATTATAACATGAGAAACAGACGCCCGATTGACGTGTTGTCGACTTAGTTGGATTCCTCTTTATTAGATGGTTCTTTTGGCATATATCACCTGAGGTTTGGATGCATTTGAAGTAAGGCCGGGTTGGACTGTACCCGAAATCCTACCGAGCCCCTAGAACGGTAATACTAATAACTCTCAGACCAGAAGTATATTTGACGAATCGTTAGCGGCGTAGGTAATCATCGTTGAGAAACGGTTCCTTTGAGTATACCCCATGAATGTTTAGGGTATAGTTGAGATATGGCTGGGATGGTTTGTACATGAAACCAACCGGGCCCTAGGGACTAAAAGGCTAATAACTCACAGACCGGGCGTCCGAATGACGTGCCATCTGTTGCGTTGATACCCCTTTGACGGGGCGGTCCATTGAGATATTTTTTTCGTGGTACATTTTGATACATGTAGTATCTACTGGTAGCTCGTGGAGAGGATCCTACCAGGGAAGACCATATGGAGTACGACGACATTATAACTAGCTGAGACCTGATGACTGCTTGTCCGATTCGAGTCAGAGTGACAAGACTAGCCTAGAGGGGAGCACTAATATGTTTGGGTGGTAGACCCACAACGGTGATAACTACTTTGTTTGGGTGGCAGACTCGCAATACATGACAGATGGAGTACCTCTATAGGCTATTAGGTGGAGGACTACTCTGTTTGGGTGGCAGACCCATGGCAGGGAGCACTACTGTTTTGGGGTGGCAGACCCACGGTACTCGACAGGAGGAGTACCTCAGCAGTCTAAGGTTAGTGAGCAGCACCTTGAAGTCATGAAAAGATCACCATACTTGACAGAGAAGGAGATCTTCAGTATTTTTTGTTTCGGTATCTTTAATGAAAATCCTCGTTTGAGCTGATTCAATGACCATTGGGTTTATCTCATCATTGAGATGGGTTACTAGATAACATAGGTATATGTATTGGAATATACCTATGTAATGGTTATCTGTTGAGATCTTTCTTTGTGGTTTATCCATGTTGGTTTTACTGAGACTTTAACGGTCTCGGGGTCCCTACTGAGTATCATAATACACACCCCTGCACAGGCTATGCCCGCTCCTCATTATGATGGATGCAGATGACGAACATCAATAATCTTGGTTGAGGCTTTTAGATATGGATGGTACCCGGAGGTGTAATTCATGACAAGACGATACCCGGAGGTGGAATTCATGACGAGATGGTACCCTGAGGTGATAGATAGATTTGGAGAGCTATGGTGGCCATTTGTACCTTCCCATCACGTAGGAACTCTGGATGACGATCCAGGAGCAGCTCGACACTTTCTTGTTGTTTTTTCATTTCCTTGTACATTACTGTTGGGCTTGTATTTCTCCCTTTTTGTACTATCAGCACACTAGTTATACTACATACGTTGTGTTTTCTTCAGCTTGTACTCTGGGATTGTTTTTTTACATTTCATAAAGGCAATTCCTTCCCTTTTTATCAGGATTTACTCCTTTGGTTCTAGTCGCTAGCCCCTGGCCTATGGAAGACGGGCTTGGGGTAGTCACAGCATGGGCCCCGAGAACGGTTCATGACAAATCGGTATCAGAGGAGTCGGTTCTACCATAGAACTTAGGACTCTGATATTTCTTTTCTGTGAAGATATAATGTTAAGGGTACCATTGTGGTTTTCAGTTCAGTGAGTCCAGTGGTGGTGCAGAGACCAACGTATCTATACACCAGGACCCTGACTTCTGATTTATGACTTAGTGCACGAAAACACTTATTGCATGTGTGTTTTCTAAATTTTTCATAAATTCACCTCAACCATGTGAGCTCAATAAGTTTAAATAGTTTGATCATGTTACATCTATTCATGATGTCTCCACACAGACAGTTAGTTGGAGTTCCAAGAGAGTACTCGATGACAGCCCACCGAGTGATGAGACTCCGATGCAGGTCCCTCTTTTTATGATGGCAACTTCACCTGGTGACCAGTAGCACCACACCCGTTAGGCAGCAGATTCCACCCGCCATACTAGTGGATTGTGCACGCTGACATAGCATGTTGCATGAGTTCCAGCAGTAGAGGCCTCCGATGTTACGAGGCGAGGTAGATTCTCCGGCAGTAGTGGATGGACTGGAGGCGATTGCTAGTGTTCTACACCTAGTTTAAACACTAGTAGAGAAGATGTAGATCTTAGCTACTGGTGTTTTCCAGTGAGTGACCATGACGATGGTCAGCATAGTGATGGTACATTGGTACGTGGACCGATGCCAAAGATAGTGCGTTTTGGTAGTGTTCCATCAATATCAGTACATGTTCATCATCAGTTTTAAACGGTGGTACTAGTAGATGACACATATAGTCATAGTTCCTTACAAATGATTCAGCATCAGATACCCCGCAGGTTACGACGTGTGCCGACTCATACGAGGAATAGAACTAGCTTGAGGATGTGGATGAGAGCTTTATAGAGCTTATAAAGCTTAGACAAGATGACATGTCGGTAGTTGAGTATTCATCGAGGCGTACCGATCATTCCAGGTACGTGGTGACTACGATACGAAGAGTTCATTAGAGCTTAGACTACAGAGAGAGGTGTGTTTAAAGGATATCTGATCCGTCACTTTTCCTCTATGCATTACTACTTAGGCTAGGGTGCTAGAGAGAACCTTTTTGGTTGAATGTTCTTCGGATGAATGGATACTGCCAGTGAATGTTATCAGTGGGAAAACAAGAATTTGGTGCCAGTATCAGATAATTGGGTGGATAAAATGTTTCAAGAAGAGGAAGTGTTGAGGACAGGTGAATCTGCAAAGCAGCATATGTGGAAGCAGAGTTGGGAGAGTATCATGAGGTGGTGTACTTTTCAACATGTTACACCCAACCACATTTGTAGTCCCTACCAGTCTCAGGGAGTAGGAGTAAAGGAGAATATAATAGCTTCATTTGGTCAAGGAGTGTTACCCAAGGGCTCTATGAATGATTCATGGTACGGTCGGTGTCTACTACTAGCTACCTTATCATCATACATTGTTATGAATCATTCATTCATTCCACGAATCTTGACCCAGAACTAGAGTTATCAGTTAAGTCATTGACTTGACCCTCACGTCTAGAGACAACATTGATAGGAGACTCGATAATCACGATTACTCCGACAGTGTGATCTGACCCATGAGGTGAGATTTTTGGTTGGAACCTCTTGGTGGAAACGTCGAGGCCTTACGATGTTAGTTTTGGTATGGACTAGGAAACAAAAGTTCATTCATAGAGTGACTGTATTAGGCAATAAGGTTGTGGTTTACCTACAACGTTGTGATGGGATTTTCCTTGGTTGAAGAAAAGGAAACTGTAGGCAGCACAGGATGGAATCATGCATAAGTGGGTGGATTTGATCACTCGTGATTTAGGTAGACGTTGATTTGTGCCAGACTTCTACATAGTTGTTGCACTGCTTTTTGACGAAGTAGGGGAAAGTCTCTGTGTGGTCAGAGGGATGCCAGTAGAGCTTTACAGGAGCTGCGGAATAGGATGACTGGTGCGCCCAACATGAGGCTACAGGAGAGGGTATTTATCATCCAAGAGCGGATTAAGACTACACAGAGCATACAAGAGTCCTATGCTAATATGAGATGGAGACCACTGGAGTTAAAGGATGGAAACCATGTCTTCCTAGGGGTCTCTCATTGATGAGGCCTACAGAGTTTTTCCCAAGGTGGAAATTAATCTCCAAGGTTCATCGGACCATTCCAGGTCCTCAATAGTGTAGGCGAGTTGGCTTAGAGCTTGACTCCTCCTCCTCAGTTTCACCGGGTGCACGACGTCATCCACCTATCTTAGTAGAGGAGATATGTACAAAACCTAACCATCATCATCGACCAATTGGAGCTAGATAACGATGATAGGGTGACATTCATGTAGATTCCAGTAGATATTGAGGATCGACAGGATCAGGTCCTACAAGGATGGTCGATTCCTCTTGTGCGCTTTCGCTGGTAGGATGAGAACCTCTACAAGAGCACATGGGAACATGAGGCTCAGTTGCATACTCGGTACCTTATTTAGTTTCCCTAATTTGTGTTATATCTTTATGGGGATGTAAATCCTTGATGTGAGAGTAATGTAAAGTTCTGAAAATTTCGAGGAAATTTATTTCATAATTTCATTGGAATTTTATGAGTTTGTAGCTACTGACAGCATCTGATTCCGAGGCCCGGTGTGCACGAAATCAACTTTTGATATTTATCTCGGTTACGCTCAAAAAATGAACAAGCGGGTTTTTCTATCATTTGAACTGGTGCTCAGAATTCAAATCTGAGGGCACTGTTGAACTTGCAACACTGATAATTGCTTAAGGGAATCTTTACCGTAGTCACGTTTGTTTGGGGGGAGATGTTATTTCTTGGGGTTTAATTGAAGAAGAAAATAAAAATGTTGTACAGTTTTATTCTTTATCTAAGGAGGTTAATACCATCAATGGGATGTTGTCAGTGGGGCCCTCACCCACCCAACTTCCCATGTATGGATAATTGAATGTTGGGTCCCACACAATCCCCAACCTTCCAGCTCCCCCTAAACTCATTAACCCTCTATAAACTCCCCCATTAAACTCTCATGTTAATGTTGAAAACTCTCCCATTTATGAGACCTCTTCACTTTCTCCTCTCCCATAAATTTGGGACAACACCTTAATTAATAAATTTAAATCTTCTAATTTAATTAATGAGGTGTTTGAATTTTAAAATGGATCTGTTAATAAAAATATTATCCAAGCCTAATATTCTATTAATGTTATTAATTACTTTATCAATTAGTTAATTATATTATTTTGATTATTTAATTGTTGAAATATATAACATGATTAATTAGATTCATAAAATGAAATAACCAATTTAATTGACATAAACATTTAATAAGTGATTTTATTGAAGGGATGGGTTGTAAATAATTAGTTCTAAAATTAATTAATAGGAATT
>CAUJRU010001910.1:0-104785 GCA_963277665.1 Viscum album | reverse complement strand
TATCCTCTCACATGAATATCAGGAATAGTTTCCTCCATATTCTCTAAATCTATCTACTTTCTCTAGAACTAATTTCAGGTAATTGAATGAGATTTATGCATCCCATAAGGGGGAGATTTGTTTATTGGTTGTTTGTGTAGTGTTTTTCAGTTCAATGAAAAATTTGTTCACCCCCCCGTAATGATGAGTTGTTTCATTCTGAGCATGATTTCACATATATGGTTGTCTCTTTATAGTATTGAAAACCCTGGTTATATCTCCATTGTTTTCTACATCATGTTAGAACATGTAGACATAGAGTTGATTAAAAATAGTCTATTTTCTAAATTAACTATGTGATATCATCCCTATGAATGTGGTTTCCAATAAGGGGGGGATGTTTTGAACACATATTGACCCATACAAAGTGTTATGAAGTTATATTTTGTGAGTAATTAAAATATACGACAAAATACAATGGTGGAGATTGAAGTGCATAAGAGTTTCATTTTTTCCAACATGGATTGAAGTGCATAAGATTTGAATTTGTGGTCAATGAGAAGTCAATCTGTGAATGAAATGTATTGAGAATGAAGTTGGTGAAGCTTTGGAGAATTGTTGTTGATTTAAATAAATGAATGCTACACATGATCAATTCTCTATGTGGAAAAATCTGATGATTTTTTAACTAGTCTTATGTTCCAAGACTTGTATCAAGGTGATACAATGGTACAACACTTAAATAAGCTCATGTACTTGCAATAATCAATTTCATATGGAAAGAAGTGACATTTTTCAATAGTCACCAAGTGGATGAAGTGATGAAGGCCATGCATGGAGGGATTTATAACTAAATATGTTCAGGATTTATGATCTAAGAATAAAGGAATGGATGGATTTTGAAGATGAAGAAGTGTGGAGAATGAGATTTTGATGAAGAAGTATGGTTTCACATTTTAAAGAGAAATAAATACTCAGTTACTTAGATTCCATACAACGTACTTACTGTTTTTTAAATAAAAAAAATCGAACCGTGGAGGCTAGCCAAGGAACTCACCTCTAGACCTTATGGGAATTGAGAGTTAACCGCGCTCGAAAGAAGCCCTTGAGGATAGTCCCACATGAGTCATGAGTGCGGGCCATGTGTATGATCACAGGTGATGCACGGTGATGAACCCATGTAGCATGGGAACTAGGTGCATGTCTGTAGGAGCATAGTAAGTGATAAGAGCATTCCTGCAAGGTGAACATTGTATGGGGTAGTACCATGGAGGGGAAAGAATAATCGGAAATTCAGATGTCACTTCTATTACTATAAACAAGTCATTCTCATGTCTCTGTTTCAATGTTGGACGACAAAAAAATAGAGAGATTTGATCTCCACTATCTGATATATCTCAAACACATGGTCTATCGTCCAATTGTCGCATCACTGATCCAGTGCATCCGGGCCATCCATCTGATCGTGTGCCTCGTGGTGTTTTAATTGTGGTCATTCGATCTCTCTACTGAGTTGGTCTTCATCCTCCAAACACCAGATAACCAATGATGATGCTGAACGATGATATCATCTCTTCGGGCATCCATTGAACCATTTTCAAGCTTGTGGTGATCATATGGAAGAACCAAACTCAGGAATGAATTAAAATTTGCAAGCATGATATTGAAATGAAGAATCAGCAAAGTCCAAAGAAACTGATGGAGCGAGGCCATGTCATGTAGCTCGAGCACTCAAATAAAATCCTTGCATGTGTTCTAAAATGCATGCATGTGATATACTCACCGAGAATGATGGAGTTCACGTTGAATGAAATATACTGAGATATACAGCCATATCTTGATCTTCTTTTGATGATTTCAAAACCCTACATATATTGGTTGTTCAAATATTTGAACCCCATGGTTTTGTATGAGCTCCTCGCCTATAAAATGAGGATCTCTAGCTGTGAAGATCTTGCTTCATCTCTTGTTGAAGATTAAGAGAGAGATCCCATTTTACTAGTAATACAGAACTTTGCGAATGTTTTCCACACAGACCAGCTATGAAAATAAGAGGGATTCCCACAAATCCCTTGCACGTAGAGAAGATCTGTTAACCCCCTGTATAGCATCCCGTCTTTTTATAACATAACTTTTCATTCCATTACACGGAACTGAGGATCTTTAAGGTTTAGTGTCTTGGAAACAAGGAACATAAAACATGAAACAAGAAAAAACATTCTTCTTAAACACTTGAAAGGCTTCTCCTCATGTTCACCCTAGGCTCATTACTGCATCTCATAACCTGGGGACATACACCAAAGGAAGGGTGAGCAGAAGGCCGAGCAAGGGAAACAAGGGAAACATTTTACATATGAACTTGAGATACATCAATAAAGTAATGAAAAGAACATTAATGCATGAAAATGAAATCATGAGGCATATCATAATAAAAATAACAATTTTCATAACTTGAATATGTGGCTGCAACATTTAATATTGACAATCGTTCCGTTTCACCAAGGTCCATCCCCAAGGTGTCGTTAAAAATTACCAAGGTTATTCACCAAGGCGTCGTTAAAATGGTCATCTCTAGAGATTAATTCTTTACCCAATGCATTGGAGCGCTATCAGGGCGCACCCTTAAATTTTCCATTATTATCATGTGAGCCACATATATCATCATAAAACATTTCATAAATAACCCATTGAATAAAATAAATGGGTTTCATTTCATAATCATAACGTTTAAAAAAACTGCTTTAAAGACTTGATCCTTACGTCACTTTAAACCCACGGAAAGGGAAAGCGGGTCTCATGTATGTAAATCCCAGAATTTAAAATAGAACATTTTGATATATATGTGAATACACTTGTTGAAATAAGAGCTTTGAGTATTCACTTTATAACATAAAATAATTCTGAGAAAAGAGAGAGGCATTTTGAGACAAAAAAATTCTGCAGCATAACGGCTATGTTTCAGGGTTTTAGAAAACATTGAAAAGAGAGGGGACATGGGTCACCCAGTCATAAATTATCCATAAAACAGTAGAGGGAAATAATATCATGGATTTAAGAACATGGTAATGAAATTTGAAAATATACCATATGAAATGAAGAGCATGAAAGGAAGACAAAAATAAGATTTCTCTTATGAAAATCCGACAGCCTAACGGTGTCACATAAACTTCAACCAAAAAATGAATTGATGAGATCAAATAGGGTCTCTCATAATATGAACATAAAAGATCAGTATGATAGATATAGATATCATACCCCAACATAATAAATGGAACTTGAATGAATTGACATGAAAGTAGAACTTCAAAACGAGAAGGGTGAAGAACCACTTAAAATTTCGGCAGCCTAACAGCGCCACGTAAAACCTCGAAATACTGAATTGAAGCGATCAAATGGGGTCTCTCATCATAAGAACATAAGAGTCCAGTATTATATATATAGAGATCATTCCCCAATATAACAAATATGAACTTGAAATAATTGACATGAAAGTAGAACTTCAAAACGAGATGGGTGAAGAACCACTTAAAATTTCGGCAGCCTAACGGCGCCACGTAAAACCTCAAAATACTGAATTGAAGCGATCAAATGGGGTATCTCATCATAAGAACATAAGAGTCCAGTATGATATATATAGAGATCATACCCCAATATAACAAATATGAACTTGAAATAATTGACATGAAAGTAGAACTTCAAAACGAGATGGGTGAAGAACCACTTAAAATTTCGGCAGCCTAACGGCGCCACGTAAAACCTCAAAATACTGAATTGAAGCGATCAAATGGGGTCTCTCATCATATGATCATAAAAGATCAGTATGATAATTTAGAGATCATACACCAACATAATAAAAAGGAACATGAAAGACTTGAATGAAAATAGAACTTGAAAACGAGGAAGGTGAAAGAATCCCTTAAAAATCCGGCAGCCTAACGACGCCACTTAAACATTCTTAAAACGAATTGATGAGAGCAAGGGGGGGTATCTCATAATATGAACATTAAATAGGCAGTAGGATGAATATAAAAGAACATCCTCCAACATAAGAACATAGAGTATAAAATAAATGACATAAAAGAGATTACTTGAAAAGAAAGAGAGAGGTCGGATCCCTTACCTTAAAACGTGACTCTTGAAACTCAAAGGATTGGACCTTGAGGGCTTGGGGGCACCTTGGGAGGACTCCTTGGAAGGTAAAAATACCAGAACATCGTTGGGGGAGAGTTGGGAGTGAAAACTAAAGGAGGAAAGGGTGGGTATTTATAGGGAAAGTGAGGGGACAAAGCATTAATGGCCAAGGGACACCTCACTAGTGGTTTTGGAAAAACCATGGGCTTGCCCATGGTATTTGCCCATGGTATTGGACACTTGGGACACCTCACACCTTATATTACTACTAATAATTCGACCATATTGAATATATACTTAATACATCATTTAATGATGTCATTAAACACCCGTAACTTAAAAACTATACTTTCACTATTCACAGAAAATTCAACTTTCTCATAATAATCCCAAAATTTCACCTTAACCAAATATCAATTCTATGATTTAAAAAATGAACTCCATTTTATAAAAATAATTTTCTAAATATTTTTAATTTTATTTTTAAATAAATACACTATTCATCGAAAATTCATTTTTTCAGAAAAATCCCCAAAAATTACCATAACATAATATCGATGCTCTGAGTTCAAAAATAAAGTCATTTTTATAAAAATAATTTTCTAATTATTTTTAATTAAATTTTTAATTAAAAAACACTATTCATCCCAAAAAACTAATACTTGAATAATAATTAATGAAACCGTTATTTAACTATTTTATTGAATCACATTACTTAATCAAGGTGCCTAGGTTATTTTAAAACTTTCTTTATGTGAGATTACTAATCCATTTGTTCATATTACTAATCCTAATCATTAAATCACTATTCATAATTTACTATTCATCAAAAATCAAGTTGATCTTATTAGACTCCAAATTTCGTACTGAACATAATTGTAGAAGACCATTTTTCGAAAATCATTACACATTTTAAGTTATTTAAGGTTTACATAATCATTTTTTTCAAAATATTCTTTTGAAAATTCATCAATAATATGCATACTATTTTTATCCGGTCATTTGAAAATTCATAAACTTCATCATAAGTAGAAATCCCAATTTTTATTTAAAACAAGGATTACACAAGGCAGTTACGGTCTCGTTACATAGCCCCTTATAATACCAGCATAGGACCTAAGAGTAAGGTGTGCTAGGGGGATAGAATCTTGGGGCGGCTCGGTCAACATTGCCGGAGTAGTAATTTATATCAGTTTGAACTTCTCGTGAAGGCGATTCCGTTCTAGCTTCACATGATGAAGTTCGGCTTGGGTTTGGTCCAGAGCAAGGGCCAATGGTGCTACCTCCTTCCCAAGCTCTGTTAGATGGGCTTCAATCGGTCCATGACTACTAGGTGAGGCCATCAAATCTTCTTTCTATAATAATCAACCAAGATTACTTATATATAGAGACAATAATCAAAACATTTTTTTCCTAGCGGTCATATTGACCGATGGTCATATAACAGTCAAAACCAATGGTCTCATTCTAATTATAATCATGTTTATCAAATAAAACATTTTTTTGAGTAATAAAAATAACGCATAAAATTAGGAAACAATATTTATTTAAAATTTTGGGTCGTTACAATCTTCCCCCCTTAAGAAATTGCGTCCTCGCAATTTTTTTAAAATTGGGTTTTGAAATTTCATTGAAAGTCCCACATCGGAAAAGGAGTCAGTAAAACTATTACTTTAAAAGAAAGAAAGGGAAGTACAAAGGTCACCCGAGTTAACCCACACTAGGGTTCCATGTAGGAAAACATGGACATGGAGGAAAAAACAAAGGGTCAAGTTCTGAGGGAGAGTGATAGAGAACATGATTAGGAGAAAGTTAACCATGAGAAAATCCCAAACTTATGATGTGTGTAAACGGTCTTTGATTACCTAGTAGGAAACGTAAACCAACAACATTTTTGTTTTACGTTTCTTTTCATAATTTTGAGGATTTCATTTACTACATAGAACGAAAATATAAGAAAATATACCTACCTTCAAGTAGAGTATCATCCTTTAAGAAGTCCCTACCAACACTAATCTTTTCTCCAAATGATGAGAATTCAAAAACACTTGGTCTCATAAAAGCACAAGAATCATCTTCTATAGAATCACATAATCTACAAAATATTAACTATATATTTCTTCTATCTTTAAACATTATCCCAAAAAACAGAAAGGTTAAGGTAAAACAACTCTTCAAAAAGAAAGAATCCCATAGAAATGGAAACTACTTTTAAATCATCAAAGTTCCATGGTACTACCCAAAGTTCATCATAGACCGTTCCATAAATAACGGTCCTTAAAATTCCTCAAAACAAACCAAACTAAGATTGAATCCCAAATACAATAAGGATTTGATAACATAGTCTTCTAAAACAACTTCATTGTTCATCTCCAGACAACATCAACCACTCCTAACATATTATAAAAAAAATAGCTAACCTAAACATATTTTACCCAAGATAGGTTAGTCATTCCCATAAGTAACCTAAATTACTATAAGTTCACCTTAAATTCCTCGATTCTTCAAAATATAAGTCAACCTTACTCCTCAATTAAAATACCGTTGTAATCTATTTACCTCGATCAAATATGGTTCCCAAAATAATGAACGTCTTCCAAAATAATAATCATATTTTAATCCCCTAATCATCCCTATCATATTAATACGAAAATCGTCACATTTCCTATCACATTGGTTTTCGGAACATGTTCTTCCATTTCCCACCATTAACAAAGAAGAGAAAGCATAATTAGGGGCTTAAGTACTTAGCTAATAATCATGAAAAGGAACTGAAAGCATATAAGGATAACTTGTATATGAAAGGTATACCCTAACTTGTGATCTCCTAGGTTCCCATCTAGGTTATGAATGATCATATATTCTTATGTGAACCTTTATTTTATTTTATCTTTGTTCCTTTAACAATGGTTCATACCAAGCTTATGAATTTACCAAAGCATATCCCCCGGGAGTGTCGTAACCAAGAGTGCAGCAAGGCCCGTTGTCGTGTACCAGTTCCCGTTCGAGTCTAGCTCAAAGCGGTGTTTTAGGGTTTTACCCCTATGTACATCTGTGCCAGAGCCACCTCTACCTGCTCGTATCCAGACAGGGATGTATTTGCTTGGCAACCCCTTACTCAATAATCACCAAAATACCAGGAAGATTTCCTATATTAAACTTTTATATAGGGTTTCTCCTAGAGTTTTCATATCCTAATTTCCACAAATAACTGAACCATCCTTTGATACCAACTATAGCATCCCGTCTTTTTATAACATAACTTTTCATTCCATTACACGGAACTGAGGATCTTTAAGGTTTAGTGTCTTGGAAACAAGGAACATAAAACATGAAACAAGAAAAAACATTCCTCTTAAACACTTGAAAGGCTTCTCCTCATGTTCACCCTAGGCTCATTACTGCATCTCATAACCTGGGGACATACATCAAAAGGAAGGGTGAGCAGAAGGCCCAGCAAGGGAAACAAGTGAAACATTTTACATATGAACTTGAGATACATCAATAAAGACATGAAAAGAACTTTAATGCATGAAAATGAAATCATGAGGCATATCATAATAAAAATAACATTTTTCATAACTTGAATATGTGGCTGCAACATTTAATATTGACAGTCGTTTCGATTCACCAAGGTCCATCCCCAAGGTGTCGTTAAAAATTACCAAGGTTATTCACCAAGGCGTCGTTAAAATGGTCATCTCTAGAGATTAATTCTTTACCCAATGCATTGGAGCGCTATCAGGGCGCACCCTTAAATTTTCCTTTATTATCATGTGAGCCACATATATCATCATAAAAAATTTCATAAATAACCCATAGAATAAAATAAGTGGGTTTCATTTCATAATCATAACGTTTAAAAAAAACTGCTTTAAAGACCTGATCCTTACGTCACTTTAAACCCACGGAAAGGGAAAGCGGGTCTCATGTATGTAAATCCCAGAATTTAAAATAGAACATTTTGATATATATGTGAATACCCTTGTAGAAATAAGAGCTTTGAGTATTCACTTTATAACATAAAATAATTCTGAGAAAAGAGAGAGGCATTTTGAGACCAAAAAATTCTGCAGCATAACGGCTATGTTTCGGGGTTTTAGAAAACATTGAAAAGAGAGGGGACATGGGTCACCCACTCATAAATTATCCATAAAACAGTAGAGGGAAATAATATCATGGATTTAAGAACATGGTAATGAAATTTGAAAATATACCATATGAAATGAGGAGCATGAAAGGAAGACAAAAATACGATTTCTCTTATGAAAATCCGATAGCCTAACGGTGTCACATAAACATCAACCAAAAAATAAATTGATGAGATCAAATAGGGTCCCTCATAATATGAACATAAAAGATCAGTATGATAGATATAGATATCATACCCCAACATAATAAATGGAACTTGAAAGAATTGACATGAAAGTAGAACTTCAAAACGAGAAGGGTGAAGAACCACTTAAAATTTCGACAGCCTAACGGCGCCACGTAAAACCTCAAAATACTGAATTGAAGCGATCAAATGGGGTCTCTCATCATAAGAAAATAAGAGTCCAGTATGATATATATAGAGATCATACCCCAATATAACAAATATGAACTTGAAATAATTGACATGAAAGTAGAACTTCAAAACGAGATGGGTGAAGAACCACTTAAAATTTCGGCAGCCTAACGGCGCCACGTAAAACCTCAAAATACTGAATTGAAGCGATCAAATGGGGTATCTCATCATAAGAAAATAAGAGTCCAGTATGATATATATAGATATCATACCCCAATATAACAAATATGAACTTGAAATAATTAACATGAAAGTAGAACTTCAAAACGAGATGGGTGAAGAACCACTTAAAATTTAGGCAGCCTAACGGCGCCACGTAAAACCTCAAAATACTGAATTGAAGCGATCAAATGGGGTCTCTCATCATATGATCATAAAAGATCAGTATGATAATTTATAGATCATACCCCAACATAATAAAAAGGAACCTGAAAGACTTGAATGAAAATAGAACTTGAAAATGAGGAAGGTGAAAGAATCCCTTAAAAATTCGGCAGCCTAACGGCGCCACTTAAACATTCTTAAAACGAATTGATGAGAGAAAGGCGGGGTATCTCATCATATGAAAATGAAATAGGTAGTAGGATGAATATAAAAGAACATCCTACAACATAAGAACATGGAGTATAAAAGAAATGACATAAAAGAGATTACTTGAAAAGAAAGAGAGAGGTCGGATCCCTTACCTTAAAACGTGACTCTTGAAACTCAAAGGATTGGACCTTGAGGGATTGGGGGAACCTTGGGAGGACTCCTTGGAAGGTAATAAGACCAGAACTTCGTTGGGGGAGAGTTGGGAGTGAAAACTAAAGGAGGAAAGGGTGGGTATTTATAGGGAAAGTGAGGGGACAAAGCATTAATGGCCAAGGGACACCTCACTAGTGGTTTTGGCAAAACCATGGGCTTGCCCATGGTATTTGCCCATGGTATTGGCCACTTGGGAAACCTCAAACCTTATATTACTATTCATAATTCGACCATATTGAATATATACTTAATACATCATTTAATGATGTCATTAAACACCCGTAACTTAAAAACTATACTTTCACTATTCACCGAAAATTCAACTTTCTCAGAATAATCCCAAAATTTCACCTTAACCAAATATCAATTCTATGATTTCAAAATTGAACTCCATTTTATAAAAATAATTTTCTAAATATTTTTAATTTTATTTTTAAATAAATACACTATTCATCGAAAATTCATTTTTTCAGAAAAATCCCCAAAAATTACCATAACATAATATCGATGCTCTGAGTTCAAAAATAAAGTCATTTTTATAAAAATAATTTTCTAATTATTTTTAATTAAATTTTTAATTAAAAAACACTATTCATCCGAAAAAACTAATACTTGAATAATAATTAATGAAACCGTTATTTAACTATTTTATTGAATCACATTACTTAATCAAGGTGCCTAGGTTATTTTAAAACTTTCTTTAAGTGAGATTACTAATCCATTTGGTCATATTACTAATCCTAATCATAAAATCACTATTCATAATTTACTATTCATCAAAAATGATGTTGATCTTATTAGACTCCAAATTTCGTACTAAACATAATTGTAGAAGACCATTTTTCGAAAATCATTACACATTTTATGTTATTTAAGGTTTACATAAACATTTTTTTCAAAATATTCTTTTGAAAATTCATCAAAAATATGCATACTATTTTTATCCGGTCATTTGAAAATTCATAAACTTCATCATAAGCAGAAATCCCAATTTTTATTTAAAACAAGGATTACACAAGGCAGTTACGGTCTCTTTACATAGCCCCTTATAATACCAGCATAGGACCTAAGAGTAAGGTGTGCTAGGGTGATAGAATCTTGGGGCGGCTCGGTCAACATTGCCCGAGTAGTAATTTCTATCAGTTTGAACTTCTCGCGAAGGTGATTCCGTTCTAGCTTCACATGATGAAGTTCGGCTTGGGTTTGGTCCAGAGCAAAGGCCAATGGTGCTACCTCCTTCCCAAGCTCTGTTAGATGGGATTCAATCGGTCCATGACTACTAGGTGAGGCCATCAAATTTTCTTTCTATAATAATCAACCAAGATTACTTATATATAGAGACAATAATCAAAACATTTTGTTCCTAGCGGTCATATTGACCGATGGTCATATAACAGTCAAAACCAATGGTCTCATTCTAATTATAATCATGTTTATCAAATAAAACATTTTTTTGAGTAATAAAAATAACGCATAAAATTAGGAAACAATATTTATTTACAATTTTGGGTCGTTACACCCTGGTCTGTGAAAGAGCTCGCACCCCCTGTGTGAAGGAACCTGCGAGCACTCGACCTATTCTTCTGAACCCTCGTTGTGTCTTTCGGAGGAGAATCCCGCAAGAAACACAACTGGTGCTACACATCCTTGTTTTACCTTTTCGAAGAGAGAAACAAGAATCACTTCTAGTTCTGTATAGGATATCATTGCACTCCCGTTTCACAAATCAGAAGATCTTGTTCACTGTTTTGTTTTTTATAAAAAAGAAGAACCCAAGGACTTCTGTTTTCACAAATACAAACACATGAATGAGGTCGAAACATTGATAAACTCTTTAGAATAAAAACATACCCATGCAACATCCACATCCCCAATTGGGTTGTGTGATTTATGTTAAGAAGAAGAATGTGGGTACATGCATGGAGAAGTTCATGTGCATGATAACATAAGAAAAATGTGTGGGTGAAAAGTACATTGATAAAGACAAACAAATTCAAACAGAGTTTGTTGAAGCTACTTGAAAAGAAGAAAGACTATCAAGCCATTTGATGGAGGAATTTGAAATAGGGGGGGGGGTGTAACTAGTTTCTGGAAAAAGAAGAAGGTGCAGAAATGAGGAGGGGTTTAACCAACTTGTAATTGGGGTAAATACTCAATAAATATTTGTAATCATCTTTTATATAGTGATGAATCTGTGTTGGGGATAATAACCAACATTCAAACATCTATGTGGGGTCTATACATTATGAAAAAGGAATAATCATTGTTATCATAGTTCCACTGATTTAATTGGATGATAATAGGTAAAAAAATTATTTATCAATACTGACAGTCCCAACCTATGGTTTTTAAGGAACTAGAATAGGAACATGATAAATTATCGTTATACATGCCTACAAAGATTTTTAAAATAATCATCATATAGTGGATAAATCCTTTTATCATTGTTGAATCCATTTATTTGGTTCTGGGAGATACTGAAGTCTTCTGACTGGGGCCCTGAGTATAATGTTATTTTGGTTGGTGTCGAAAAAAGATGACTTTCAATTGCATCTGTAAGAAAACCAGCTCTCTTGGTTGTAATAGGGTCATTGTAATCACATTTTTGATAGTTAAGAATCCATTTTATATGACCACCATGCCATGGAGTATGTCGTTACACAAAACCTATTAAATAATATTTTATTCTATCACTATTACAAACCATTACACATGATGTGATATTGAGAGATAATATTTGGTAATTATGAACTGTAACATGTTTTAGAGGATAAATTCTATTGTATTGTGGTTCAAAATAATATACCACTAATTCACCAATGCAATATTAGTGGTCAATCTGACCCTAATCTCTACATGTAGTATTAGAAAGTGGTTCCATGTAAATATCAAAGAAGTATTCTAGTATATATATATATAATATTAATTCATTCAATAGTTGAGGTTATCATATAATTTATGGGAGGAAGAATCATTGCTGGAAGCATATGATGCGACCCCATCACTTAGCAGACATCCTAGAAGTTGTGGGATCAACAACATTGTGTGTTCCACCTATTTTTAATTATGTTTCAATGACACAATAGGTTATGAAAAATATAGAGTAAAATGAATAGGATTTTAATTATTGTTCTATTCCTCAAAAACAATGTCTATACACAATGGTCATGTGTCTCTATACTACTAAAGAAATCTGGGGATCTGTCATAAGGATCTATGAATGGAACAACAAAGTCACATAATCCAATATACAAGAGAAGAGGAATAAGTATTAGGACATTAAAATGAATGATGAAAAATTTATAGGTGACTATTTCAGTAGATTAAATGATACAGTCAACAAAATTTGAGGAATTGGTGACAATATGTATGACTCAATTATTATTAAAAAAATGATAAGGTTTTCCCATGACATTTGGATTAAAAAATTATATACTGGGAAGAAAGGGATAACATATCTCTTGATGAACTACACAACATCATCATATATTGAGAGTTGAGAAAAATCCGAGCATTGAAGATGAATGGTAAAATTTAAAGGTCCTTGGAATCCATGTGTATGGTTATGCTCAAAGAAGTAGATGAAGTAGAATATAATGATTTAGATATTGATAAGGATAATGATGACTTTAGTTGCTTTATTTTAATTTCATCAAAAGGGTTCATGAAGTAAAAATTAATGGTCATGAATAATAAACCACCTAAACTCATCTGCAATGGTAGAACTGTAATTTTTTTTGATGTTCCCAAATAATTACGTTAAATAATTAGAAGCACAATCAGATTATATTAATAAATGATCCTATAAACGAAAAATAGAGAAAGAATAAAAAATATTGTTTTTTGAATAAAATTTTTTTGAAAAATATATGAATGATTCATCATCATGTTTTTATATTTATAATGTAGTTGATTTAATATATATATATATATATATTATAATGAAATGTTTCCATAAGTAATATTTAAGACCAGGAAGAGAGTGTATAAATTGAGTGGATTCTTAAATAATAATTATAATTCTACATGGAACATATCAAATATCTCAGGATTAACGGTAACATGATTGGGAATGAAAAAAATAAATTAAAATTTAAAAATAATAAGGAATAAAATAATCTTATTGAAGAATAATATAAGTATCTGGTAAAAAGTCATATATTTTGATATTGAGATCAATATTCAGAAATGATTAATTAAATACCAAGTTAATATTATATGTGATCATGCAAAATAAAATATACTTATATGGAAGATGAGTTGTTTGAGAAATAATACATATGTGTCACAATTGAAAATGATTTGAATATGGAATATAAGGTTTAAAATAATATATTGTGATTAATGTATAAACATCTCAAGATTGATAGAAAATATGAAAAGCTTCTCTAAATAATTTGTTTTCGATATGTTAGTTTGAATAGCGGATTTGTAGATTCTAAATTAGAGAATATTAGATCTATGGAGAAAGAGAGTTTGTTTTCATCATATGGGTAAGAAAAAAATTTACATTGATTGTTTCAACACCCAATACAATGAAAACAAAACCACATTTATGGATTCATCTAAATCCAATCTGATTGATTTGTGATTTAATGATTTCTTTATTTTTTTGGTAATAATGGACACAAAGAATACTCTTTCAAGTTCAATATTTCATTAACAAATAAAAGGTTAAGATGTAAGGATGTGTATCAACTCAAAAAATGGAGTAATTAATAGCAATGAGCATGTTAACTAATCTTCCCCACATTTGTCTAAATAAAATGATATGATATATTGGAATCTATTTATTGATGATGAAATTTTTATAGTCACAAGGTTGATCTATGTATGGCAGGTTCAGAAAAAAAAAATTTAACTATTTTTTATTGGGTCTAGGATCCAAAAAATTTGAAAAAATCATGGAAATTTTTTGAGAATGTTGATACTTTCAAGAAATTGTGTTGAGTTTTTTGATCAATATAGATAAAAAGAACGAAAAAATTTAGGAGGCTGCGAGACATATTAAATATAATAGAAATCATGTATACTCAAAAAAATGCGATGGATGTTGGTGAGAGGTTATCCACATTTTTAATAACTAAAAACAATAAAATTAAGGATGAAATTGTTATGTAACAGAAATATGATGTTTTATATAAGATATAATATTTTCAAACTAATGAGACTAATATCAAAAGAATGATTCCAAGGAAATATTCCTATACAGATTTTGGATGACAATAGTTTCTCAGATTTAGCTGAAACAATCAATATGAGTGTTACTTTTGATAAACCAATATAACATTCATTGTTCCATTTTATTTTATGTGTTTATAAAAATCAATGTAATGAATTAAAAGAGATTTTTTAGGATGTAAATTTTTAAAATCATGATTTCATTATACATGATGGAGTCTACTGACATCCCTGAAGTGGATAAAAAACGTGGTTCCATTAATTGGATAAAACTTATTAATAAAATAAAAACAATGGGTGAAATTCATGATTAAATTTTAATGTATTCCAATCACACATTCATCTCCTTTTCATAATTTGCAATGTATTATCAATTAAGTGGTGTTTGAGTAAATGAAAATGGGGTGATATATTAATGAACTAAAAAACTATGAAGTGTTTGTTGAGGTATGTATAATATTTAGAATATAATATGAAATATCTATTATTTAATACCACATAGATTAGAATTGGGAAATTATAAGCATTACTTCACATGATTGGTTTTTTATACAGATATTTGAAATCCTTTGACATATATCACTTATTTACTACACACAGTTATTCCATGTAGACTTATAGTTGATTTTCCAAAGGATCTCTGTTAAGAGAATCATGTTATATCATCCAACCCTAAAAGTTATTCATGAAAAATATTCAATGTTGGGAAAAAATGTTATTCAAAAGATCACTACCTTTCCATTGCATTTGATTTCAATTAAGGTAGATAAATTTTTCCCACACATATTAATTCCTACAATGTATTCTAAAGAAGTATTAACAACAAATTATTAAGGTTCTTATTTTAGGGAAAAATTTCATTTGTTGTTAATTAATTTTCAATATTTTCATGGAACCATTATAATGAGAATTGGTGTATCCGCGATAAATTTAATGGATTCATATTATGATATTGGATGTCACTCTTTAAAAATTAACTATTATAATTTGACGATTTTATATGTTGTTATTTTTTATTAATAAATCTGATGAAGTAATTTTTTAAATTTGATAAAATATGTATAGGTCATCCAAAAAGTAATTGAATAAATAATATTTAAATTATCCCCAAAAATACTAGTAAATACATGATTATGTAAGGTGAAACCCAAGAAATTATAAAATTTCATAGATAAAAATGATTAGCTGTTTAGAATATCGATGAAGTATTTGATATTATTTTTTACATTTAAATAATTAATGTTTGAGTGTGGACATTAATAAAAATTAATCCAACACATACATGTGATCAAGTAATACACCTCTACAACACTTGTGTTATCGAAGGGCCAAAACCAATAGTAATGCTTGACCATGGAAATTTGTAGGCTGGAAGGGGTGTGAATGGGAGTGCACTGGTAGTGGGAAAATGTATAAATCCCATATGAAATGGGACCACCATATGATGTATCACGATGGTAGGTATTAGTGTTACATGGTAGTTCCAGAAGGGGAGGGTATTTTTGGAGGGGCATATTCACAACATAATTGATATAAAATAGCGGCAGTTCGCCAATATTTTGATGTGGGATGCATTATGTGTATGTATATTTCACATGTTCTCAATATTCCATAAATAACATGCATTATCTAATTGAATGGATATTTTCTACCTGATCGAATTTTTTGATCGATATCTTCCTTGAATTTTATTAGAGCATTTTCATCATTCTAATCCAATGTCTAAACAACCATGGTCAATAGTTTTCCATCATTCGAGATCCATCCAACACAATGTGGTTTTTGGATCATATTGAATTCATAAATAGAACCTAACATCCTTCATGAATGTGATGAATGTGAAGATCATGTCTTCGGTAGATGAGAACGTATGTTTTAGGTGGAAATTAAGAAGGAAGAATCTGTACATTCACATATGAAAGCATGTGATAATTTCATACACTATACGATCTCACTAGAAAATGTGAAACTCGATATCCAAATGAAAAGAACCATGATTCCCATTATATGTTAAATTAAAACATTAATCGCTCATGTTATTTATTAATAGATATTATAATAATTAGTATGGAATTCAGTTTATGATTTGAATCAAGGGTGGTGATATACACCTATAAAATAGGGTTCCCTTGACTAAGAGTGTTTGCTAATAAAGTGCATAAGAGTTTCATTTCTTGTCAATATGGATTGAAGTGAAAGTGAGTTTCATTTTTTGTTAATGAGAAGTCAATATGTGAATGAAAGGTGTTGAGAATGAAGTTTGTGAATCCTTGGAGAATTGTTGTTGATTCAGAGCATTTAATGTTACACGTGATCAATTATCTAAATGGAAAACACTAATGATTGTTGAACTAGTCTTATGTTCCAAGACTTTTATCAAGGTGATACAGTGTTACAACACTGATAGAAGCTCATTCACATGAAATACTAACTTTCATAAGGAATTAAGTGACATCCATCAACAGTCACTATGTTGATGAAGTGATTAAGGACATGCATGGAGGGATTTATATATAGAAGAAATTTGGGATTAATGATCTAAAAATACAGTAATGGATGATGTTTGAAGATGAAGAAGAGTGGATAATGGGATTTTAATAAAGGGGTATGGTTGGTAATTTTAAGGAGGAATTAATACATGGTTAAGTAGTTTATAAAAAAGTACTTACTGTTCCTTTATATAAAAAGAATCCAACCATGGAGGCCAGTTGAGGTCCTCACCTCTAGATCTTGCGGGACCCGAGGTTCATCCGCACTCGATGGAATCTCTAGAGTACAGCCTCGCATGTGGCATGAGTGCGGGCCGTGAGTAACACCGTAGGTGCCGCATGATAAAGATCCCATGAACCATGGGCGCTAGGTGTGTGTACGAAGGTGAACAGTGGGTTCTAAGAGGGCGCCCACAAGGTGATCATGGTACGGGGTGGTACCGTGGAGGGGGAAGGAGTAATCTAAAATTCGGATGTCATAGATTTTAATATAAACAAGTTGTTCCCATGTCCTTATTTCGATGTTGGATGGCCAAGAAATCTAGATATGTGATCTCAACCATCCAATGTATATTAGACAAAAGTTTTGTCATCCGATTGTCGTATCATCGATCCAGCACATTCAGGCCATCCATCCGTTCGCGTGTTGAGAGGTGCTCTAACTGTGGTCGTTCGATCTCTCCACCAAGGTCGTCTTCAACATCCGAACACTAGAGAACTAGTGATTAAGCTGAACGACGATCTCATCTCTCTCGGTATCATTTGATCCATTTTCATGCCTGTGGTGATTGTCTGGAAGAACTAAACTCATGAATGCATTAATGTTTCATACATGTGATTGAAATGAAGAGACCAAAAAGGCCAATGAAACTGAAGGTGTGAGGCCATCTCAGGTAGCTCGAGCACTCAAATAGAAGTCATGAATGTTTTCTAAAATGCATGCATGATATATAATCACCGAGAAAGAATGAGCCTACATTGAATGAAATATAACGAGACATACATCCATATCTTGATCCGCATTTCATGATTTCAAAACACTACATATCTTGGGAGTTCAAAGATTTAAACCCCATAGTTTTGTACGAGATCATCTATTATAAAAGGAGGATCCCATGTCATGAAGATCTTTTTGGAACTCTTGTTGATGAACTTGATATAGCTTCAGTTCTCCAAGTAATAGAGCAATGCACGAAAGTTTTTTGCACATCCTAGATACATGAATGTTTCTTGCATAGCCTAGATACGTGAAAGTTTTATGCATAGCCTAGATACGCAATGAAGAGGTAGTCCCACACATCCCTTGCATGAAGAGAAGATCTATAAACCCCTATTTCGTGAAAGAGCTCGCACCCCCTGTGTGACGGAACCCGCAAGCACTCGATAGGTTCTTCTGAACACTCATTGTGTCTCGGTGAGGAGAATCCCGCAAGCTACACAACTAGTGTTAAGCACCCTTGTTGTACCTTCATGAAGATAGAACCAATAATTACATCTACTTCAGTAAGAGAGATCATTGTTGTCCCATTCTGAAAATAATAATATTTTATGTGTTATTTTGTTTTCCATGAAAAAGAAGAACCCAAGAACATTTTTTTTCACAAATACGAACACATTCATGAGGCCAATACATTGATAACCTATTGAGAGTAAAAACTCACCCATACACCATCAACATTCCCATTTGGGTTTTGTGTGATTTACATGAAGAATAATAATGAGAGAACATGCATGGAGGAGTTCATGTGCATGCAAACATAATAACAATGTTTGTGTGAAAAGTACATTGAGAAATACCGATAGATTCAAACAGTGTTTTTTGATGTTACATGAACATAAGGAAGAATATCATTCCATTCAAGGAAAGAATTTGAAATTGGGGGGTATAAAAAATTTCGGGAAGAATAAATAAGGTGTAGAAATTTTTGGGGGTTTAACTAACTTGTAATTGGGGGGGTCTAACCAATTACTGTTTTTCATAATCAATGGATATAGTGATGAATCCGTGTTGGGGAGAATATCCAAAACAGAAAGGAGTAGGTATTTGTACCGAATTTTGTAAATCCATGTGTCATGTGCTTTTGTTTCACTGCATCTTCTGAAGTGTAGTTCAAGTCCTTAACCAGCCATAGAGGTTGAATTGGCAATGAAAGAAATTCATAAAAAGAAAAAAATAAAATTTAAAAGGGAAGATCACTGATTCACCCCTCCCCTCTCAATGATCTTGTACTATTCTTGGAATTTCTTGTGGTTTCAGAGGGAGGGTACCTCTATTAGGATCTACTTATTTCATAAAATTGACAATATGAATTCTTTCAATAGTAGGGGTGTTCTTACTTTCTATGGAAAAAATTTTCACAGTTGGGAGAATAGGATGTCACCCTATCTTGTATCCCATGGCCTTGAAGTTAGAGATGCTGCTATGTTTGGGTCCTCTCCTATTTCTAATGAAATTTTTATGGCATTTTTTAAGAAATGAAATATGGAATTTGTTGGCAAAACTCAAAATACCATCTTAATATCTCTTTCCTAAGATGTGTACCCAAAGATTATGGGACACAAAAATGCCAAAGTGATCAGGTATAAATTGGAAATCAGCTATGAAGGCAACATGAAAGTCAAGGGATCCAAATTGAAAATTTGGAGGAGTAAATTCAAAGATATCAATATGGGAGACGAAGAAAGCATTGATGATTATATCACAAGAGTCAATGAGATTGTCAGTAATATTCGGGGATTTAGAGAGAAGCTGGATGATTCAACTATGGTAAAAAAACAAATGAGAAATTTTCTTAACAAGTTTGATCCCAAAGAATCAGCACTACAGGATTGAGATGATCTTTATTTGGATGAGTTACCTAAAATTTTCATTTCAAATGAAATGAAAATGATCCCAGTCTTTAAAAAAATATGAAAGATGAGATGACTTTCGAGGCCATGAGAAAACTCAAAACCAAATACGATAAATCTTCAGAATCAAGTGAATATGATGATAGAGATAATGATAATTAATACAATAATATCATTTCTTTTGTTTCAAAAAAAATTTGGAAATACAAATTTATTGAAAATGGAATCTTTCACCAAGGTGCTATAACTGCAATAACATCAGAAACTTTACTGTTAATTGTCCTTTGAAAAGGTTTGTTGCAATTGATATTTAAGAAGAAAATTCAAAATAGAAGAAATGGGTTAGAAGCATAAAAGGCTCATTCTAATCTGTTACATGAACGAAAAAATTATTTCTATGTGAAAGAAGATGCTATGTGAGAAGATGGGAACATCCCGACACCACATCAGATAGGCAACCTGAATATGAATCTAATTTCATGGCTCATGTGGAAAAAGGGTTTGATACTTCGAGTAGTGAAGATGATGAAATCAAAAATACCAATCTTGAAAACATGTTGAAAAATGAATTATATGCTTTCCATGAGCAAAACAAAATGATCAGGAAATAAAAGATTTTGTTACTGAAATAATCAGAAATATTACTGGAGAAAAGGAAGAATGTATAAACAATGAAGCATTTTACATTGAATAAATCAAAAGAACTAAACAAAATGTAGATGAAATAGAAACGATGGTCAGAGACCTTGAGGATAAAGTTCACCTTAATGAAGAAGAGCAATAAATGACTCAGTCCATGTGGCATGAATCATAGAATATCTTGAAGATGATCAAAGAAGCTTTCAACAAGGCCGTTGAGGTCAAGGGAGAATCATCACACACTGGTGAAAAGTCACAGGTCAATTCAACACCAGTCAAATCTCCAAATACATATGTTAATTATTACAATTCATGTTCAAAAACAAATCAGAGACATGTATGGAGCACAAAATCTTGTGACAAATCCTCTTCTAATCTAAATAAAGAAAGAAATCCCCTAGGAAGATTCACTCAGGTTCTACAAATAAAACAACAAAAATCTTCCATACAAGACTCCTATTGGTGGGTATGATCAAGGATTATGGGATACTACTAGTGTTGTAGAGTTTTTGGGTGCAACGAATATTTATGCTTGTATATCATGTCGCTACCTTATGTAAGGCCTAAATCAACGGGGATCTATTTTAAAAAAAGGGGAATGAAAAAATCCTCTAATATGCCAACACAAAACAAATATAACTACTTGGAAGAATTTTGTAGAAGATATGATCAGCAAGGTCATAGTGAAAAAAAGTGTATAACTATTCTTCATGAAAAAGCTCCCAAGGCCATGAATGGAAAAGTAATTCAAAAATTAAATGAAAAAACTCATGTTTGCTGATGTTCCTTTGAATGCCAATAGTAAAACCAAGTCATCGATTCTCTATAGTGGATGTTCATCACACATTACTGGTGATACAAAAATCTTATGAATCATAGAAAATCATGAGGGAGGAGCTGTAATATTTTGAAAAGATTTTTCTCTGATAATTAAGGGGTTGGAAAAGCTATGATTGAAGTAAAAAATATGAATTCCAATGATGTGTTATTTTTTGAAGGGTTAAAACACAATTTAAATAGTGTGAGTCAACTATATGATGATAGACATGAGATTTTGTTCAAAAAGGACTCATGTGTCCCTAAAAGCACAAACGTTGGAAGAATCATTAGTCAAGGAAAAAAGAACCATTGGAAATATATTTAAAATTGGTAGTTCTAGTGATTCATGTTACTTTAGTTCAAAGGATGAAAAAAATCTCTGGCATATTTGACTTGGACATCTTAGTCAATGGAATAAATGTAAAATCCTAAAGTATGACATTGTGAGAGATCTTCCCAAATTAAAAAGTGAAAGGGGTGAAATTTGTGAAACTTTCCAGAAAAGAAAATTGATGCATATCTCACACAAAAGAGTGGATATCCTATCAACTATACCCCTTGAAAATATTCATACAGACATATCTGGCCCAACAAGACAAAAGTATACAAGTGGTGATCTGTATTTCATATCATTTTTTGATGATTATACTCGAATTACTAATTTCATGTTTACTAAACACAAGTCAGAGGTATCCACAATGTTTAAAAACTTTAGATGGCAGGATGATAAGGAATTGAGTATCTGTATTATGAATGTGTGATCAGACAATGGTAATGAGTAAACTTGTGATGCTTTTTAATGCAATCTCTACAAGCATGGAATCAAGAATCAAAACATCACACCCTATACTCTAGATAAAAATGGATTAGTTGAAATAAAGAACAGAAGCTTATTTAAAATTGGAAGAACTATGTTGGCTGAACATAACATCTCAAAGTTTTTCTAGAGAGAATCTCTATGAACTGCAATTCATATAAATAATAGATATCTTCTTAGTCCAAAAACTAAATTTACACTTTTTGAAATGTGGTACAACAAAAAACCAATCGTTAAATACTTCAGCGTTTTTGGAAGTCCCTACATCATAAATATTATTAACATTAATCTCAGAAAATTTGAATAAATGGCAAAGGAAAGGATCTTCATTGGCTACCTACCTGAGGGTAAATGAATCAAATGTTGGAGAAAAATAATGAACAAGTTGTTGGATTGGAGTTATGTAATAATTATTGAGAAATATATCAAATCATATATTGCTATGAATGGTGATTTAGATGATTTGGAAGAAAATTAAGACTATGGAACAAAAGAATAAACAAGAAGCTGGGATAGAACCCAACAATGGTGAAATTAATTCTAAATATACCAAGGATGAAGAAGAATAATATGAAAATAAATGAAAAGTGTACAATAAATTAACAAAACATGTTGATATATAAAACGACATTGGTAATGTACAATCTCTAATGAAAAAAAGAAGATTGATAATTGAAGATCAAACTGCACTTATTTCTCAAGTTGAACCACATACAGCAGATGAGGTAGATGAACATTAGGAATGGATACAAGAAATTCATGAGGATCTTGATCAAATTGAGATGAAATTCACTCATGATATTGTTTCATGACCAAGGAATAAAATTTCTATTGGCACCAAGTGGGTTTTCATAAATATGATAAATGAGAAAGGGGAGGTTTCAAGAAACAAGCCCAGAATGGTATGCAAGGGATATTCAAAAAAGGAAGAAGATGACATTGATGAAACTTATTAACCAATAGAGAGAATGGAAAACATTATAATTCTCTTACCAGTTGTATCACACAAGAATTATAATGATTATCAAATGGATGTGAAATATGATTTTCTAAATAGAGATCTTGAAGAAGAGGTATTTATCGAACAAGAAGATGGTATTATTATAAAAAATATGGAAACATGTTATGCAGGTTAATAAAAGCTTTATATGTTTTAAATAGGACCCTATAGCGTAGTAATCCAAATAGGATGGTTGACTAAGTTATATGAACATTGTCAAGGGTACAGTTGACAACAATATTTAGGCCAGAGAAATGACCACTAGTAGTCTCTTAGTAAAAATTTATGTATATGACTTCATCATTACTAGAGACAAGGAAGATTTATGTGATGAATTTTCATAGTATATGAAGAAATCCTTTGAAATGATCATGCTTGGTTAAATGACATATTTTCTTGGATTTCAGGATGAAAAAAATGCAATTTCATATTTATATCATAAGAGAAGTATGCAGGGAAATTGGTGAAAAAGACTAGAATGGAAAATGAAAAAGAAGTTTCAAGACCAATTTCATTTGGAACTACAATATGTAAGGATGAAAATGGGAACAGTGTTGTTCAGAATGTCTTCAGAAGATTCATTGGGAGCCTACATTATCTCACAGCAACAAGGCCAGATATCACATATGCAGTTACTCTATGTTCCAGATATCAGAGTAATAAAAAGAATCTCACTTATCAGCAACTATGAGAATTTTGAGATATGTAAAAGGAAAATTTTACTATGGGTTGATATAAACACACAGAGGAGAAATGAAGTTGTTGGGGTTTACAGATGTTGACTGGGTAGGTGATTGAATAGATAGGAGATCCACCTCTGGTGGAACCTTATTTTTGGGAGAAGGTTGTGTAAGTTGGTACAACAAGAAAAAAAACTCAGTAACTTTGAGCAAAGTTATGGTAGAATATGTGGAAGCCACAAATTCATGGACACATATGATTTGGATGCAAGTACACCTAGCGGACTTGTGAATTCAAACTGAGAAGCCTCTAAAGATCTTATGTGATAATCAAAGTGCTGTTGGATTATCTAAGAATCCCATACAACATTCGAGATCACAACATATTGATATCAGATATCATTTTATTAAAGGAAAAGTTGACAGTAGATTCATCATGCTTGAATACATCTCTACTCAAGATCAAATTGATGTTATTTTCATTGATGCAAAGTCGACAGAGAGGTTTGTTGAGTTAAGGCTGAAACATAATGTTCAGCCTTCTCCTCTCACATGAAGATCAGGAATAGGTTCCTCCATATTCCCTAAATATATCTACTTGCTCTTGCACTAATTTGAACGGAATTGAAGGATATTAATGCATCCCATGAGGGGGAGCATTGTTTATTGGTTGTTTGTGTAGTGTTTTTTCAGTTCAACGAAAACTTTTGTTCAACCACATTGAAGATGATCTGATTCATTCTAAGAATGATATCACATATATGGTTGTCTCTTAATAGTATTGATAACCTTGGTTATATCTCTCTTGTTTTCTTCATTGGGTTAGCCCATGTAGAATTAGAGTTGATTAACAACAGTCTATTTGCTAAATTAACAATGTGATATCATCCCTTTGCATTTGGTTTCCAATAAGGTGGATGAATTTTTGGAACACATATTGACCCACACAAAGTGCGCTTAAGTGATATTGTGTGATTAAGTGAAATTGACAACAAAATACAAAGGGGGAGATTGAAGTGTGTAAGAGTTTAATTTTTTTCCAATATGGATTGAAGTGCATAAGAGTGTCCTTTTTTGTCAATGAGAAATCAAAATGTGAATGAAAGGTATTGAGAATGATGTTGGTGAAGCCTTGGAGAATTTTTTTATTCAAAGCAATGAATTCTACACTTGATCAATTCTCTAAGAGGAAAACTCTGAAGATTGTTCAACTAGTAATAAGTTCCAAGACTTGTATCAAAGTGATAAAATGTTAAAACACTTAAAGAAGCTCATGTACATGTAATACTAAATTTCATAAGGAAAAAATTAACATCCATCAGTAGTCACCATGTTTATGAAGTGACGAAGGCCATGCATGGAAGGATTTATGTAATGAAGCTGTCTGGGATTTAAGATCTAAGAATAAAGGAATGGATGGAGTTCGAAGATGAATAAGAGTGGAGAATGAGATTTTGATAAATAAGTATGGTTTGTCATTTTAAAGAGAAATTAATAAATGGTTACATAGTTTTCATAGTACGTATTATTATTCATTTATATAAAAATAGCCAACCATGGAGACCAGCCAAGGTCCTCACCTCTAGCCTTTATGGGAACTGAGGGTCAACCATGCTCGAAGGAAGCCCTCGAGGTCTGTCCGGCAAGAGGCATGAGTGTGGGACGTGTGTAAGCTCATGGGTGTCACACGGTGATGAACCCATGTAGCATGGGAGCTATGTGCGCACCCGAAGGAGCATAGTGGGTGATAAGAGTGTTCTTGAAAGGTGACCATGGTTTGTGGTGGAACCGTGGAGGGGGAAGGAGTAATCTGAAATTTGGATGCCACTGCTTGTATAATAAACAAGTCATTCCCATGTTTCTGTTTCAATGATGGATGACCAAAAAATCTAGAGACGCGATCTCCACCATCTGATGTATCTCAGACACACCTTTTATCAACCAATTGTTGCAGCATCGATCCAGCGCATCCAGGTGATCCATCTGATTGTGTGCCTCATGGTGTTTTACCTGTGGTTGTTTGATCACTCCACCGAGGTCGTCTTCATCCTCCATAAACCTGAGAACCAGCGATGAAGCTGAACGACGATCTCATCTCTCCAAGCATCATTTGAGCCCATTTCAAGCCCGTAGTGATCATTTGGAAGAACCAAACTCATGAATGCATTAAAATATTAATGCATGAGATTGAAATGAAGAAACCATGAAGGCCAAAGAAACCGATGGAGCGAGGCCACATCATGTCACTCGATCACTCAAATAGAAGCCTTTCATCTGTTATAAAATGCATGCATGAGATATACTCATCGAGAATGAAAGAGTTCATGTTTAATGGAATATACCGAGAATTAACTCCATATCTTGATCCTCATTTAATGATTTCAAAACCTCATATATATCAGGTGTTCAATTATTTGAACCCCATGGTTTTGTACGAGCTCCTTGCCTATAAAAGGAGGAACCGTAGACACGAATATCTTGTTGCCACTCTTGTTAATGATCTTGAGAGAGCTCTAGTTTTACATGTAATAGAGAACTTCATGAATGTTTTCCACACATCCAAGCTACACAAATAAGAGGGAGTCCCACACATCTCTTGCGCGAATAGAAGAACTATTAACCCACTGGTTCATGAAAGAGCTCACACTTCCTGGGCGAAAGAAACTGCGAGCACTGGACAGGTTCATCTGATCCCTCATTGTGTCTCTTTGAAGAGAATTCCACAAGCTACACAATTGGTTCTACACAACCTTGTAGTACCTTTTCAAATAGAGAACCAAGAATCACTTATAGTTCTGTAAGGGAGATCTTTGGGATCCCTTTGCGCAAATAAGAAGATCTAGTTCATTGATTAGTTTTTCACAAAAAAAAAGAACCAAGGACATGTGTTTTCAGAAATACGAACATATGCATGAGGCTGAAACATTGAGAACCACTTGAGAATAAAAACAAACACATACACCATCCACATTCCCATTTGGGTTGTGTGTGATTTACATCAAGAAGAAGAATGGGAGTACATGCATTGTAACGACCCAAATTTTTTCAATGAAAATTTCGCTTCTTATATTTATGTCACAAAATAACATCACAACATAATGAACGACTAAGTTATAATTGACCATTAAACATAATTTTGTCAATCCTATGTTTAGAATTTTAAAAATCCGACATACACGGTTGTGTTCAAGATGACTTTTGGAGTCTAATGAAACATAAATAATTTTTGGTGAATAGTAACATACCCTTAGGAATAGTAACGTACCATTATTAATATTAATATGACCATTATGAATAGTAAATCATCCAACATAAGTGTAACATTACCTATGAATAATATAATAAAATTTAGACATCTTAGAAAGTGAAAATTTTACCATAGTAAATGTTTTGGTATTTTATATTTCATAAATAAATAATTATAATTAATTAATTAATTTAAAAGAATATTTATTTCCCTAAAATGTATTCATAAATTATTTAATCAATTCCTTATAGTTTTTAGATAATTTTATAAGACCCTATGTAATTTTTTAAAGCACTATAAAATCAGTTTTAATTTTAAAAACAGTTTTTATGTAAATTATGATTGTAATTAAATAGTAAATTAATAATGAGTAGAAATTTATTTCTTAAAAATATAATTCATTTTTGGATTCTACACGTTGAAAAATGGATGGGGTAAATTTTTGGGATTTTTCTGAAATACATGAATTTTTGATGAATAATAGAATCCGATAATTCACAATTAATGCTAAATAATTTATTAATTGAGTCATCGATGATGTTCTGATGTTGTAACCCCACTTGGATCTGGATTACATTATAAAATTACTATTATTGGTCATTCAATACTCACTATTCCTTGTCTTGTGGGGAAATAATAAACTAATGAATTTTATATAGAGGAAATACCTCTCCCCTCCACTATAAAAGCCACCCTTCACACCCTCTTTAACTCAACCCTCTAAAGCTCCAAGACATCTCTAAAATCTGGCCAAAAACCTTCCCTAGGCCCTCCCCCGCTTCCATGATCTGCTGGTCTCATCAAAAAACCTATCTTAGGCCCTTAAGGAGGCTCTGAAGAGGAGGATTCTAGAGGTAATTTCTCTCGATCTTCTCCTTTAATTTCCTTTCAAGTTCATGTTCGTTTCTTGATCTCTCCCCAACTATCTTCATCCAATTTGTATTTTAACTCCATTATTATACACATAATTTATTTTTATGATTATAATGCTATCTTATATCATCCAACCCCCTTTCCCTTTTCCTTTTATTTTATTAAAGAGAACGTTATTCATGTGGTGTTAATTCATCACCTTCAAGAACGACATAATTTCTTCTTCCATTTCTACCTTCATATCTGGTCATGAATCTATTTTTATGGTTGAACAAGAATATTTTATATGTATTATGTTCTATTTAAAAGTTATGTAAAAAACCTATGGCTATATTACTAAGTGATAAGTTAAAACAGGGCTGTTGTGATCCGAAAACCGCCCAAATTAACCGAAACAATATTCATTTAATTATTATCTAATGATTCATCCACATGGATCTAATATAATTCATTATAAGATCACTAATACTCTTGTATTATCATTAATGACATGTAATATCATTTCTGGATGTTTAGTCATGTTCTACCCAAACTTCAATTTAAGAATACAAGTGAACCACTCGCGAGAAAACCATAAAAACGAACATCCCTGAAGAATGTTTTTAATGTCTATAAGTCATCCAAAGGAACATAATATGACATAATGAAACCAGAATGAACCCTATTAATGTAAAAATGGTTCTATATTTCTAATTAATCAATATAATGTCATTTTACATGACATTAAAGATAAGGAAGCATTCAGGTACAAGTTAAGGGGAAATCTCAAACCCAATTGATTTCCTTCGGGTTCTCCCTCTTTCACTCCATTTTTTATATGGTTACTCCTTATAGATCATTTCTTCATCATTTTATATAATCTTATGGGATATACATGTGTGTCACTAGTTTTTATGTCCAAATTGTTTTTCCCCAAAAGTACTCATCTTTTAAGAACATCCCTTTAACTTCTTACTCAAAGTGGACGGTTCTTGTAACATGTATGTTATTCCCTCTTTCTTTTGGGAACCCAATGATTATGAATGTGTTATTATGTAATGAAACCCATTATTTTCCATGGGTTAGTTATATACATTTTTGACATGTGTTCTATGTGGCAAGCATGATGATGATAATGTTATGATGTGATGGGTGCGCCCAGAATTATACAATGCTCCAATGCATTGGGTAAAGTGTTGAATCTCATGAGTAAATTTTAAATGATGTGTGAACAAGATTCTATCTTGGTTCATATGTATGTGTGGTATTTAACCACTAATACATGATGTTTAATTTTTATGCATTGTCACATTTCAAGTAGTTTATTTATACTCCTCTCATGTTCATGATCTTTTTCCTATGTTATGATTATGCTCACCCCATGATATATTGTCCTTATCTATCCTATTACTGGGATTCTAGCTCACCCATTTTTATGTAAATCCTCAGGTGGCTATATATACTCAAGAGAGTACAAGTTCCACTAAGAAGCTAGTGAAGAAGAAATTAAATAAATGTTTATTGTTGATGTTGTATTTTTTATGTGTGGTCCTAGTTTTCCCAAGACACTAAACCTTTGGATCCTCTACGCGTTATACTATTATGTTGTTTATATTTGAAATTATGTAATAGTAATGTATGAAAAGGTCGGGTCATTATAGTTGGTATCAAAGGAAAGGTTTAGTTAATTAGGTAATTAGGATTAATGAACACTAGGGAAAACCAACAGTATGAGACAAAGTAAAAATATGCACACAAGAATATTTACTTAGGGATCCCATATGTTATGATTTTGGTATATTTTTTTAAATGAATAAGTTATTCATGACTTGTTTACTCATGTTTTGGTATAACATTTTCTATTTTAGAAAATTGTGGGAACCAAGAGAAATCAGGCCAACAACTCTTGTGAGGGCCAATGCAATGATTGCCCGAACAACATCCCCAATGATTTGGGAGGTGGATCTCAAAAATTCATGGATATGATTACCTAATTATCATAGGTTCTGAACAATAACCATAATAATGGGGAACGTCCTTCACCAAAGGGGGAGGAACTGGCTATTGAATGTTTTATACGGCAACGACCACTGATGTTTAGTGGATCTTCTGATCCACTAGTTGCGGAAGAGTGGGTCTACTCCATGGAGAAGATCTTTTCTGTTCTTCACTATTCTGAGATAGAGAAGGTGAATCTATCCATTTATCGTCTAGATGAAGAAGACAATCAATGGTGGGATTTGATTAATAACACCAAGCCAAGGGAGGAAATTGAAGAGATGGAATGGGAAGACATTAAGATAATGTTTCTTAATAATTACATCCCATGAAATCTTCGCATGAAGATGGAGAGAGAATTCATAGATCTCAAGAAAAAAGCAGGAGAATCTTTCACAACCTATGATGCGAATTTCACAAGGATTTCAAGGTGCAATTATGGTTTTGTTATCAATAATGATATAAAAATTGATAGATTCTTTAGTGGATTAAAACCAAACCTTCGAAAGGCTCTTAAAATTCGAGACATTAGGAGTTATGAAGAAGTTGTTTGGTGTGCTCTCAAAGTGGAGATGGAGTTTAGAGAATGGTCTCATGTCTATGGTGATAAGAAAAGAAAGATGGAGTTTCAAGATGGTGGATCTAATGATAAAGGTGGGAAGAAAAATCAACGACCCATATGCCAAAAATGTGGGAAGTTTCACAATGGGAACTAGCTCAAAGGGATGGGGAAATGCTGTAAGTGTGGGAAAGAAGGACACCATGCTCAAGAGTGTAAAAAAGACATGAAACGGAAGAATAATGTTGCTGATGAATGGAGAGAACCACTCATGGTTCAATGCTACAACTGTAAGGAGCTAGGGCATTATGAAAACCAGTGCACTAAACCTCGAGTTCTCGAGGTTAATCAGCGTCAACTGCCACCAAATCCAAAGGAACAAGGGAAGGATTATGACATCACTACTATAGAGGTGGATCATGATAATGATGTCGTACAAGGTACACTTCATACTTACTCCAAAATGGAAAAAGTGTGATTTGATTCTCGTTGTACACATTTGTTTATATCTTGCATGTTTTCTATAACTATATAATCGAAGCCCTGAATCCTTGAAGTATACATATATGTAAAAACACTAAGTGGTTCAATTATTGCAACTCAAGTGTTTGACTCTTCTCCTATTGACTTATGTGGGATGATTCTTCCGGAAAATTTATTAATACTTCCCTTGGTGAAATTTGACACTATAATGGGAATGTATTGGCCCTCATTATATACATCACATATCAACTCTCAGGAAAAGGAAATATTTTTTCATATTCCGAACCATCCCATGCTCCTTTACAAATGCAAGGAAGATCATGAATCTCCTTTGAAAAATTGATTAATGGTGTGGGTGTTGATTCCCTATGAAGAGGCATACCTCACCCAAATGGTTGTGTCGATGTAAAGTTCCATCCTTGAGGAAATGCCCATCGTGAGGGAATACAACGATGTATTTCCTGAATAGTTACCTAGAATTCCCCCAGATCGTGAGGTTGAGTTCTCAATTGAAGTCATACCTGGAGCTACTCCTATCTCGAAGTGTCCATATATGATGGATCCTATTGAACTGGGGGAGTTAATGAAGCAACTGAAATATCATCTAGACAAAGGGTTCATACGCCCTAGTGCATCTCCTTGGGGTGCGCCAGTGCTCTTTGTGAAGAAGAAGGATGGAACAATGTGGCTATGTATCGATTATTGGGAACTCAACAAGATCACCACAAAGAACAAGTATCCTTCCCCAAGGATTGATGATTTGTTCAACCAGTTAAGAGGAGCTCAAAACTATTGAAAGGTGGATCTTCATTCTGGATATCATCTGGTAAAGGTGAAGAAGGAAGATATTCAGAAGACTACCTTCCGTACAAGGTATGGGAACTGTGAGTTTTTGGTGATGCCATTTGGACTTACTAATTCCCGTGAAATCTTCATGGATTTTTTGAATAGAGTCTTTAGGCATTAGCTCGAAAAATTTGTGGTAGTGTTTATCGATGATATTCTCATATACTCCAAGAGAAAGGAGGAGCATGAAGAACATCTAAGACTTGTGTTGGCAACATTATGGAAGGAGAAGTTGTACGCCATGTTCATAAAGTTTTCCTTTCTGATGATTCAAGTCACATTCTTGGAGCATGTGACTACAAGTGAGGGAATTTCTCTAGATCCTTCAAAGGCAAAGGCGATTAAGGAATGGCCCATTCCCTATAGTGTCACAGAAATCTGTAGTTTTCTTGGATTAGATGGGTACTGCCGATGTTTTTTGAGAAACTTCTCACGATTGTCAAGCCTGCTAACTAAGTTAACAAGGAAAGGGGTAATGTATGTCTGGACAGAAGAATGTGAGGGATGCTTCAAAGAGATAAAGAGAAAGCTGATCACTTCACCTGTACTCACATTACCAAAAAGTAGAGAATGTTTTGTGATATACAGTGATGCTTAAAAGAAAGGCTTGGGTTGTGTACTCATGAAAAATGATAATGTGATAAACTATGCCACACGACAGTGGAAGATACATGAGCAGAGCTACTCAAAACATGATCTAGAGCTAGCAGTCGTGATTATTGCTTTGAAAATCTGGCGGCACTACCTTTATGGTGAAAAGTGTGACATATACACTGACCACAAGAGCCTAAATTATATATTCACACAAAAGGAGATCAAAATGTGTCATAGGAGGTGGTTAGGACAAATCAAGGATTACAATTACTCTATTCACTATCATCCTGGAAAGGTGAACAAGGTAGTTGATGCTCTAAGCAGTAAAGAACCTGCTACTCTTTCCATGTTGCGGATTGAGAAAGACCCTATCTTCAGGGATATACAAAGGATGTATTTGGAAATCATAAGGGCAGGGGATACATCCTACCTAGCCCAAATGATTGTGCAACCATCCTTCTAGGAGAAGATTAAAGAATAAAAAAGGGATGATGTGGAGATACAAAATAGGGTGAATGTAGTAAAGGAAGGGAAGCAGAAAGAGTTCTATATCGACGAGGATGGTGTGATTCAGTTTGGAATGTGGATTTGGGTGCCTAAATCACCCGGGATAAAGAAGGAGCTATTGGATAATGCACATAGCTCCACTTTCTCTATCCATCCTGGGAGTACCAAGATGTTCTGTGATCTCCGAGAACACTTTTGGTGGGACAACATGAAGAAGGAGATTGCAGAATATATATCAAGGTGCTTGGTATGTCAGCAAGTTAAAGCCGAGTGACAAAAGTCCAAGGGTATGATGCAGCCATTTCCTATACCCATATGGAAATGGGAGAATGTTATTATAGACTTTGTCACAGGTTTCCCGAAGACGTCAAAGGGAAATAATGCGATAAGGGTTGTGGTTGAACGACTCACCAAGACTGCCTATTTTATCTCGATTTGGGAAGACCTCTCTCTTGAACAACATGCAATGATATATGTAAAGGAAGTAGTGAGACTGCACAATGTTCCACTCTCAATTGTCTCTGACCGTGATCTATGATTCACATCTAAATTCTGGAGGAGCCTTCAACATGCTCTGAGTACTGAATTAAATTTTAGCACGACCTATCACCCCCAAACAGATGGCCAATCTGAAAGTACTATTCCAATGCTTGATGATATGCTAAGAGCTTGCTCTCTTGAATTCAAAGGTATTTGGGATCAGCATCTCCCATTGGTTGAGTTCTCTTAAAATAATAGATTTCACTCGAGTATTCAAATGGCTCCGTATGAATCTCTTTATGGAAAGCGATGTTGAACTCCAACCTATTGGGATGAAGATGGAGAAAGAAAGCTACTTGTTTCTGATCTCGATCAAGAGATGATAGAGAAGGTTCAAGTCATCCAGAAACACATCAAATCTTCTCAACGTCAGAAAATGAGCTATGATGACAACCATTGAAGGGACTTGGAGTTCGACGTTGGAGATAAAGTCTTCCTTCTAATATCTCCATGGAAGAGAGTCATGTGATTCGTAAAGAAAGGGAAGCTAAGCCCAAGGTATATTGGCCCCTTTGAGATCCCTGAATGCATAGGAGTCATGGCCTATCGTCTTGAAATTTCAATGAATATGGCTCAAGTTCATTATGTGTTTCATGTATCACTACTAAGGAAGTACATACCAGACCCCTCATTTGCACTAAACTCAGTGGTGGTGAAGCTGGAAGATGATATCTCTTATAAGGAGTAGCCAGTAAAGATTCTAGATCGGAGAGATAAGGTTCTACGCAAAAATACAACCCATCTTGTAAAATTGTTGTGGAGGAACCATAAGTTTGAGGAAGCAATCTGGGAACTAGAAGAGGCAATAAATGAGAAGTACCCTCAACTTTTTGTGTAAAGTGAAATTTGGGGTGCGAAATTTCTTAATGGGGGAAGAATGTAACGACCCAAATTTTTTCAATGAAATTTTCCCTTCTCATATTTATGTCATAAAATAACATCACAACATAATAAAATACTAAGTGATAAGTGACCTTTAAACATAAGTTTGCAACTCCTATGTTTGGAATTTTTAAAATCTTACATACACTGTTGTGTTCAAGATTATTTTTGGAGTCTAATGAAACAAAAATAATTTTTGGTGAATAGTAACATACCCTTAGGAATAGAAACATCTCCCTATGAAAAGTAATATGACCCTTATTAATAGAAAATCATCCAACATAAGAGTAACATTACCTATAAATATTAAAATAAAATTTAGACATCTTAAAGAGTGAAAATTTGACCTTTGTAAACATTTTGGTATTTTTTAAGTCATAAATAATTAATTTTAAAAAATAACTATTTCCCAAAAATTTATTCATAAATTATTGAGTCAATGTCTTATAATTTTTAGATAATTTTATAAGACCCTACGCAATTTTTTAAAGCACTATTAAATCAGTTTTAATTTTAAAAACTGTTTTTTAAGTAAACTATGATTTTAATTAAATATTAAATTAATAATAATTATAAATTTATTTTTGAAAAATAGACTTCATTTATGGATTCTACATGTCGAAAAATTCTTGATGTAATTTTTTGGGATTTTTCTGAAATACTTGAATTTTTGATGAATAGTAGAATATGATAATTCACAATTAATGCTAAATAATGTATTAATTTAGTCATCGATGATATTATACTGATGTAAGCCCACATGGTTCGAGATTACATTATAAAATTACTATTATTGGTCATTCAAGACTCACTATTCATTGTCATATGGGAAAATAATAAACTAATGAATCTTATATTAAGGAAACCCCTCTCCCCTCCACTATAAAAGCCACCCTTAACAACCTCATTTCCTCACACCTCTAATTCTCCAACACTTCTAAAACTTCTACCAAAACACCTTCCCTAGCCCCTTCCCCACGTACAAGAGCCACTGGAATCATCAAAAGACCAATATTAGGCCCTTAAGGAGGCTCTCAAGAGGAGGATTCTAGAGGTAATTTCTCTCCCTCTTCTCCTTTAATTTCCATTCAAGTTCATGTTAATTTCTTGATCTCTCCCCACCTATCGTCATCCAAATTGTATTTTAAATCCAGTATTATACATATACTGTAATTTTATGATTCTAATGGTATATTATGTCATCCAACCCCCTTTCCCTTTTCCTTTTATTTTATTAAAGAGAACGTTGTTAGTGTTGTGTTAATTCATCACCTTCAAGAGCGACATACTTTCTTCATCCATTTCTACCTTCAGATCTGGTAATGAAACCATTTTTATGGTTGAAACAGATTATTTTCTATGTATTATGTTCTATTTAATGTTCTGGAAATAACTTATGGCTATATTACTAAGTGAAAAGTTAAAATAAGTTCATTATGATCCAAAAACCGCACAAATTAACCCAAACAATATTCCTTTAATTTTTATCTAATGAATCATCCACATTGATCTAATAAAATTCATTATAATATCATTAAAAATCCTGTAATATCATTAATGGCATGTAATATAATTTCTAGATGTTTATTCATGTTATACCCAAACTTCAATTTAAGAATATAAGTGAACCACTCACGAAAAACCATAAAAACGAACATCCCTGAAGAATGTTTTTATACTCTATAAGTCATCCAAAGTAACATAATATGAAATAATGAAACCAGACTGAACCCTATTAATGTACAAACGGCTATGTATTTCTAATAATTTAATATAATGTCATTATACAGGACATTAAAGAGATGGAAGCATTCGGGTACAAGGTATGGGGAAATCTCGAACCCAATTTTCTTCCTTTGGGTTCTCCGCCTTTCACTCCATTTTTGATATGGTTACTCCTTATAGATCATTTGTTCATAATTGTCTGTAATCTTTTGGGATATACATGTTTTTCATTGGTTTTTTTCCAACAAATGTTTTTCTAAAATAACTATTCTTTTAAGAACATCCCTTTTACTTCTCACTCAAAGTGGGCGGTTCTTGTAACATGTATGTTATTCCCTCTTTCTTTGGGGAACCCAAAACTTATGAATGTTTTATTATGAGACGAAACCAATTATATTACATGGGTTAGTAATGTAAATTTTTGAAATGTGTTCTATGTGGAAAGCATGATGATGATATTTTTATGATGTGACGAGTGTGCCTTGAATTATATAGCACAATATGAGTGTTTCAATATGACGTGTGCGCCCGGAATTATATAGCTCTCCAAAGCTTTTGGTAAAGTGATGAATCTCATCAGTAAATATGAAATGATGTGTGAAAAAGATGATAGCTTGGATCACATGTATGTGTGGTAGTTAACCACTAAGATAGGCTGTTTCATTTTTAAGCATTGCCACATTTCAAGTCATTTATTTATACTCCTCTCATGTTCGTGATCTCTTTCCTATGTTATGATTATGCTCACCCCATGCTATATTGTTCTTATGTATCCTCTTACTATGATTCTAGATCACCCCATTTTATGTATATCCTCATGTGGCTACATGTACTAAGGAGAAGACAAGTTCCACTAAGAAGCTAGTGAAGAATAAATTAAATAAATGTTTATGGTTGATGTTGTATTTGTTATGTGTGGTCCTAGTTTTCCCAAAAAACTAAACCTTTAGATCCTCTATGTGTAACACTATTATGTTGTTTATCTTTGAAATGATGTAATAGTAATTCAAGAAAAGGCCGGGTCATTATATGCATGGGGGAGTTCATGTGCATGAAAACATAATAACAAAGTGTGTGTGAAATGTAAATTGAGTATGACCGACAGATTCAAACAGAGTTTGTTGAACTACATGAAAAAAATGAAGACTATCAATCCATTTTAAGGAGGAATTTGAAACTGGGGGGCGTAACTAATTTTGGGAATAAAGAATAATTTGAAGAAAATATGGGGGGTTTAATCAACTTGTTATTGGGGGGTCTCACCAATAACTGTTGGTAATAATCCTCTTATATAGTGAAGAATCTGTTTTGGGGTGAATAACCAACAACGAAAGGAGTAGTTATTTGTACTGAACCTAGTAAATCCATGTGTCATGCGCTTTTTTTTTGACTAGATCTTTTGAATTGTAGATCAAGGACTTATCCAACCACATAGGTTGAATTAACATAAAAGGAAATTCATAAAAAGGGAAAATAAAACATAAAAGGGGAGATCGCTGATTCACGCCCTCCCCTATCAGTGATCTTGCACTATTATGGACATTTTAGCAGAAATACTCAATATCTCTCATTTCTAAAGAAATACTGCATATGTGATCCCACAGTGTTCATGTGGTTAATAGGATACATAGATTTACTACTTGTATGAAATATAATATATAATCGATCATTAAACATGTGATAATCATACTCAAACTATTTCACATCGAACATAGTTATGTGAATCCACTTAGTATTGAGTAATAACATTTCCCCAGAGATTTATGATGATATGAGATCTACAAAAACTTATTGGTTCATGTAACTTGGTTGATATGCCAGGATTTTCTATAATTAGAAAGTTTCTCATGAATAATTTTTTTCTCACATCATGTTATTATATACCCATTCATGTTTTCACACCATATGAAAGAAGAATCATGCATAAATATTATTCACATGATTTGTTTTAGTTTAGTTTCATGCATCATGATCATACACCCATTATTGTTAGCACATGAGAGTCATGGGGTAACTATCATACATAAATGCATACTCATGAACATGAAATTGATGATTGATATAGATTATTATCCATTCAAAGATGATAGTGTTTTCTTTGGGTTTCATGTTAAAAACACGTAAATGAATGATTTACAATCTCACATACACATGTGAATCCATTTGAGATAAAACATTACATTATTGAAGAATATAATAAGCTATACATTAAAACATTCAGTATATTCTTTATTCTTGATAAAATTGTACCTTAAGAATTTTCAAAGAATTTAATGCACTATATGGATTTGAATTAAGAATATAAAAGTATTCTTCATGCATTGAAATTGAATATTGTTGTTTTCATTAATTTTAGACATCCATATGAGGTGGGGACTTCAATAATAAAGATGAATCATCATGGGTATAGTTTTAAAAAGTAATCTGGCCAATCATAGGGAAACATATTGTTAAAAAACACCAAAATACATTACCAATGGTTTTTCATGTTAATTAAATAGGTACACAATTTAGATAGATCCTATAATATCAATGAGTATGTTCATATAATCATTTTATAGTGGTTCAAACCGTTCATCTGATGTGTTGTTTTCTAATTGGTGTCATGATTATATGAATTCTTTTATCTAGAGGGCGTTAAAGAAGGATTTTTCCAATTAGATCTAGAGTAAAGAGTATTTTAGTTTGATATATAAGAAAATAGAATCTCTTCGTTTAAGACATATCATTATAATCACTTGTTTTACATCCAGTAATCCATGTTGTGTGAGAAACATGAAAAGAATTCGGTGTTTGTAACAAACCTTGTAAATATAATGTTCTTATCTCTCTATTACTTCCACTAAACCTAAATTGAGAATTATAGATAATATTGACTGTATTGAGAACCATAACTTGAACATGATGTTGAATTTTAAATGAATGGGGTTTATAAAAATTACCCAATCATTTACCCCTCCAATCTAAGTGGTCAATCTATTGTGGGGATCTATAATATCAATCAGTTCATGTAGAATTGAACCCATTAAATTTTAATAACTGAAAAATAAACTAAAATATAATCTATATATGTTTTTTAGGGTCAATTTCTTCATAATGGGATGAACCTATTATTTTCATTAGGAATTAGTATGGGTCACTGTGATATTTCAATTATAACCATGAACATAGTAAGAAAATGGTCCTGATTAAATATCATCAACCACACAATGATGATTATTTTGAGAAACACCAAGGTGTAAACACATCATAGATTTTGTACATTGTTATTGATACAATAAATTATTAAAAATCATTGAATATATTCTTAATTAATCCAAACACAGAATATAAGAACACTTGAACACCATAGTGATGCATCTATGACTTTCAAATTCAATGAAAACATTAATATATCTAAAAGATAGAGTCTTTATATGTTACCCTAAAAAATATTTTTTCCACATTATAGATATTTATATATATATTAATAGATAAAATATAAACATGATGAATGTATTGGGGGTTTTTCTAAATTCCCAAAATAGGTGAAAAAATATTCCATTACAAAAAAAATTAATTGTCTACTAATAAAGCATCATTCTCATGACATGTAATAATATGTGTGAATATCATGTGATATTAAAATATATATATGATTTATGAATGTCCAATACCATCCAATATGAATGATATAATTAATTTTCAATGATTAAAAAAATACTATTACTATATTTTGGTTAATTTCCCAATATTTATACATACAATGACAATTTTTAAATGTAATGGAGTGAAGTTACTCTAGAAAATATATGTAATTTATTATTTATGGATATTAAGAAAAGTTTTTTTCACATCACATATAATCAATCTACCCTACATGGTAGAGGGGTTTTTGATATGCTATGATGCATCTCATGTAATGAATTAATATGTTCCCTCAATTAAAAATACATTTTGATTACATATGATACACATCAATGAATGAAACATTATATAATTTAACTAACACATGATATAATGATGGTGATAATAATTTTATTATGAAATATAGTCATTAATTAGGACTATTGTTAATGATATATATATATTATCACAATATATTCATAAATATATTCACCTCAATGGGATTGATTATTCACTAATCGATATGGATGATGTTTATCGATGACTAGTATTTCTCATTACATTACTATAATATGAATTAAAAATGTAGTTTAATTTCTATGAACAAATTTCATGTTTCCTTGTCCTTGATTTGGATTTAAAGGGAGCCAATAATTATGTTTATATTATGTAAGGATATTTAAATAATAAGTAAAGGTATAAACTATTAATTATCTGAAATTATTACACAAGCATTTACCCATGTGATGAACTATAAGGCTCAAAAAGATTATAAAATTAATGATAAATAGATAAAAAGAACTCTGATGTTCTGCCATTAGAATATTGAGATATAATATTTTTAAACAAATTGTGTGTCCCATCTATACAAGGGAAAATTAATATGTTGGATGTTGTTAAAATCTCACCTGTCTCTATTCACCCAGGGATCAAAAATTTGTATTGTATAAATAAGAAGTACTTTTTGGGAAACAATTAATTATTGTATTGTAGTGTATTTATTTATTGGGTTATTATTTTAACTAGTAATATATGAACATAAAAATTATATATAAATAGTGAAACAACTACCAATACCAATATAGAACTCGGAGAACATCACCATGGTTTTCATTGAGGGTCCTCCCAAGATCCATAAAGTATAAAGTTACTTATACGATGATATTAATGGAGTAATATATTTAAACCTACCCACTTTTATTTTTGAGAGTTTATCACTCAATCATTTTACCGTGTTATAAATAAATAATAATATTAGAATTGATAGTGTAACACTTCCAGTTAAATCAAGTTAAGATCAAGGGATTACATTAATGTTTTGGAAATGTATCTCATAATATGTGGATACATTAATGAAATTTAGCTTGGATAATTATAATTAATTAAAGGATATATATTGTAACTTATAGATTCTATCGACCATCTAAAATGTTCAGGATGTGTTATGTGTATCATTTTTATGGAAATAGATACATGTTATGTAACATACATTAAACATAGATATATACAAATTTAACTTTGTACCACTTATGAGGAAATCCTAAATACATTCAAATAATATGGAGATTAAGGGATTTTAAACAAGGGAATTGACCTAGTAATTACTCTATTGAGAAATAGTATGTTTATAGAAGCTATGTGGTAACCATAACATGTAATGAGGAAATATTTCCATCATTTATTTTCATTTATGTAATTACATTTTGTTGTATAAATTCTTTTACAGAATGAATAATGTGTTACTCAAAAAATATTATCTAAATATTATCTTTCTTATTAATATATATCGTTTTACACAAAAAATGACTAAAAAGTAATTATTCATTTAATTTTTATACAATATTATAATAAAAACTGTAATTAATTACAAGATTTAAAAATGGAAAACAAATTATTCAAATTTCAAATTGAATGAAAAAGAAGAAAGTAAAACATACAATAGCATTGATAGATCATCATCTGGATATCCATTGAAGTTCGCTACACTTATAATACATATGTAAGGAGTAAAATAATTATGACAAATCATTAATATACTTAAAATATAAATATGATGTTTGATGATATTCATGATGTTAGTATATCTATACATATAAATGTGATATAAAATTAAAATATATGGTAATTTTTTTATCCAGTTTTTAGTCTTATTCATTTATTGGGATTATATGGCAATTAACTATATCATTGGAATTAATGGTAAATAATGAGATAAATATGATGTATTATTTGAATAAAATGGAGCTCTTAACAAATGTAAAATGAATTGGACTGTATAAATTGATATAAAAAATTATTAAATTAATAGAGAAATTTAGATCAATTACTTCATGTTTTATAATTCATCCTTATAAAACTATTATTCCAAATAAGATAGTGTTGTAGTGTGACAATATATTTACCAAGATTAATCAAAAACAAAAACTGAACACATGTTTATTGAAAAAAATAATCAATCATAACTTTTGATTCTCATTGAAAATACTATCAAAAATATGTTACCAAAATCATCACCTGTGATAACCATAATATTTTGTCCTAGCCTATATAATTTGTAACACAGTGTTTTTTTGACAATTATCCTCAACAAAATTTTAATTCATTATAACATTTGTTTTTTTCTAATATTGATTTTAAATGATCCACATTATTTTATTTTAAAATTATTATTTAACATAACTAATAATACCTTGTTGTTGGATTTTATTATTTGAATATGATTAAATATGTAATGTTAACTTTTTTGTTTTCATATGTATAAAATGAATTAATTAGTTATCATATTATTATAAAAAATAACAAACACTGAAATTTGGAGTGTTGTTTTTCTAAAAAATGATTCAATGTTAATAATTAGTTTTATAATAATAAATTAAATTAATTATAAATCTAAAAAATATATGTTGCTTATTGTAATCTCAATTTGACAATCATCCTTTATTGTCTTGAACCACATTTCGGTGGTGTTTTTTTTATGCCTTCATATTCTCGTAGAAGATTAATTGTTGCTTGAAAGGGGCCATATGGCTGAAAAATGACCATGTCATAGAGGATTATCCAATGACAAATTGAAATTTTTATAGTTCATGGAACATTTAGATTCATGGATTCATTATATATGAATGGTTATACAATGTTTAGTTTGTTTTCTTGTTCATTGATGTAGCTTTCAATAATGTGGGTTCTTAAAGATGTTTATCCATGGTGATACTGGCCATGTCATATATCACATATAAAAATTAGTTAATGATATTTTTTTGGACCACTAATCCTCAGGAGCTAAGTCCATCAATAACCTATTAGTTTTTAAGGATGGGGGTATTATTTAAATTTAATTAAAATAATGATTTCAAAACTGTGGAAGTAAATTAAGAGGCATTTAGTGTTGTGTATCTGCATGGATAGGGCCCTCCAAATTTCATGATTATAATTGTCACATATTATAGATCGAGATATATGATGGCATATATATGAAACCACATTGCATAATAATCTCTATCCACATTACTGGTTCCTGAAATATGAAGGTTCCATTCATTTTGAGTCCTCTCAAGACCCTGGAGATTGTCCCCCCTACACTTTCCAAATCCACCACACCTATTATCTTCCATTTTCATACATTTCACAATGGGTCAATACATTAATCCTTTGTCTTGTAACATGGTGTAATTATTCTCATGAGTCACCTATGACATGATGTAACATCTAATATCATATTTTATATTCCTATAACACAATGACATCATATCATATTCCTGGAACGATAGTGAAAAATAGTTTTGAAAAATTATATCTCCTCAATACTAGACTAATCTTCTGGATATAATTTTTAGGAATATTGACCATGGGTATGTTTTTTCATATCCCAGTAGTTGTTTATCGAATTCCATGCATTGGAATGATTAATATTTTATAATCTAACTAGATGAAGGACACCAATGTATTATAATTTTTTTTGTTAGTGGGAAAGTGTGGGTTGGGTGAAAATATATTCAAAATTCCATAATTATAAAAAAAACTAGTGAGGTTGGAAGTTACACAAATTCGTAGTTTCTCATTTACCCATGATTCCATAATATATATATATTTTCAATAGGAAATTAATACTCATGAATGCGATCACATGTAGGTGAGTGTGTATCCTATGAGACCTAATAAGATATTGCTTCCTTGAGACATTCTTGAATATATTAATTTCAAGCATTATGTTGATTTACATGTTGATTTTTTTTATTGTTTTCATGATTTTAACATTTTCATCATGATTTACCATTTGATGTGTGATTCCATTTCTTTAGAAGTTATTTTATTTCATGATACATGTTCATCTTTATGAGATTTGAATCCATTACATGGGGTTTTCTTGACTTATGTTGCTAGTGATGAAGGTAACATGAACAGGATGTGGTCGACGGATTCCATGGTGTCCGTGTTATATATTATCTAGAGGTAGGATAGAAATATTTTTTAATGTACTCGAGATAAGTGCACTACCGAGTAACATGTTACTCAATACTAGAGTATGTCAAGTAGTATGACACACGTGATTACTAAAAGTTGTAAATATGCATGCTTTTAAGAATATATAATGTTGTCAATCTCCTACTTCAATATATTTTGGATCATTAGATTACTATTTACTACACCCATTATCCATTTTCATGGATACAAATATGGTATAAAATTGAGTTTGTGATAACATTGATGTCCAATGATAAATATATTATTGATGGTGTGTTTATTATTGTTTCGAACTATAATTATTAATAAATAAAACTATTATACATGTTCTTTCTAGGAATATAGTGGATTGGTGGTGTATTCTTCAGTCTTATAATCACACCATATTCAGATATTTTAGTGTGCATGTGGATTTCATGATTTGAGATATAGTGAAGTTCAGAGGCCATATGGTGGATGATTGAGAAGAGGAGCACAGTGATGGAGTAGAGTATAATAAAATCCGAAGCACACAAAAATATTTATTTTTTTATTTATTAATCTTCATATTACACTCTTGTTATTTATTCCACAATAGTAGATGTGGATTCAATATGAAATATGAGACATTATTTATGTTTTATAATAATTACTCTATTTATTTATTTATTATTATTTTTAAAAAATTATTTTTATCAGTTCATTAACATGATCCATATGGGATTGTCTCCCAAACATTGGAATTAGACCCTTGCAGCTAGTTAGTTTTCTATTGTGTTTTTGGAGGTATTCATGAGATCATGTGTAAATTTGGAACAAACATAGTGTTTCATTCAATGTATTAAAAATTATATCAAAGCAAACTCACTAAGGTGATTCTTCTATTTTCACAAAAATTTATAAGGGGTAGAAAGGATATAGGATAGACGTGACTCATAAATAAAAACTATGATGGCACCTATACTGTACTATGTAATGTAATTATGAGTTTATATAATGTTGGTGAAATTATGAATTGATGTCACCATTGACTAAATTCTTCTTGGAATTCACATATGATGTTGATATGTTGTTTATGAACTTCCATGTGAATTTATAAATCATTACTAGTAATGTGAGTCAATATGTCTTATATATAATTATTTTTATCATTTATTTTGGATCGTTACTTAATTTAATTAGTTTTTACTATCTATCTAGCATATTTTTTATCATATATTAGGGTTTCCCCTTATATTCATCAATAAAATGAACTATTCATGTTATTTTTTATATATGTATGAAGACAATTACTAACGTGCTGTGATAATAGAAGGGTCAGTGCTAGGGGTTATACATTGGCCTATTTATAGACACCATGTGTAGCCATTATGGATTTTATAGAATGTTCTGATAGGTTTATAGTCCAAAGGATCCAAAAATGGTAGAATATTTCACATCATATATGTTTGGTGGGACCATCCACTAGGTACGGTGATCTAGAACATGTCCATGAACCTTCTTATATTGTAAAGGTTGTATTCTCTCTTTATCATCCATCGTGATCCATAATTTAGTATGGAATAGATTACCAATCCTATAATCCTCTATCATTTTTAGAACTAAAGAAATATTCAATGTCAATTATTTTCTTGAAAATCACAAGAGGTATAATTTACCTTATTTAAACACTAATATTATGGTATGTGAATCTGGAAGAGTTAATACTTTTAGGAAACACCAGGAATTGGTGGTGGTCATCATTATTGCTCTATGATAAGAGGTAATCTCATTGGAGTTCGACAAAAACATGTTTTCTTGATAGGTTTCCCAAGAAAATATAATACAAAATTGAGCATCATAATTTATCCAATTATTGAAGCATGTGATCTTCAACTTGGTTGGGGAGGACTCTTCCAGTGCATCCATGATAAATAAGATCAAATCCTATAGGAGGAATATTTATGACAATTTATTAATATTTTAGTAGCTAATTTTGTATGAACTGTAGAAGTTACAATTAAAGGTACCATTTGGTAATGTAGAATCTATAATAGTACACCTTCATTCCAAATGTTTGGTCGTTGACTCCATCAGGCAATCGCGTCACAAAATCCATTTGGCCAATTAGGCTTTTGAGCCACCTTAAGGCCTTTGGTCCACCATATGTCCTTTGGTCCACCTTATAGAATTTTCACTACATGACGTGCATACAAAAACAAGGTAGACATAACATCATGTAAGTAATGATTTTTGGCCACCTTGAGGCCTTCCGGCCACCTAACGGCCTTCTGGTTATATGATATGTAGACACAACCCATAAATATTCTACATGGAATAAAATTAAGTGGATGATTCAAAGAAATGTGCATTAATAATGAATAGCTATTTAATTTAAATGAATGATAGGTAATGAAAATTGACATCAGTTCCAGGTTGGTTCATCATTGCAAATGATAGTTAGCTGAATAGCTATGTACAGTTAGATATCAGATCATGGAGTAGATAATATCGATGGGTGATTTCAAGTGGTTATATTCTGGGATAATATCCTCTAATGCATTTGGGTCCTGTAATTTCATGAACATTACTTTCCATTTTCGGTTCCCCATTAACCCTAAATAGTTGGATAATCACAAATGAATAAAAAATGATGGCCTTTGGGCCATTCATGTATCTATACCCATGTAGTTTTCTTACACGAACAAAAATCCATGTTATCTTTTGGGTTAATCTCCCTTGAAACATTAATGGACATGAATGTGGACCTTATCTAGTGATTCCAAAAGTTTACTATAGATTTATATTATTATGGATATTTATTGGAGTACATGATCTTAGACATAACTACATTCAATGTGATTATATCAGTGGTTCTATTGACCAGTATCTGAGCTCACACTGATTAAAATTGGATTCATTGGTCATTTATTGGACGGATGTGAAAGATGTTCATGATGACTGTATAATTGTAACAAGGATTTTTTAGAGTTGGATTGTACTTTATTCTTTTCTGGGAAATTACATCATAGAGAGCATGAATGGATCCATTCATGGGATAAGTGGAAACCCCTCATAATATCATTCAATCACGGATCTCTATCAGGATTATTCCTATATAACTTCACAATACTACATATTAATATAGAATTTGACTTGGTTTTAGATCTCATACCTAGTGTTAATCAAATTTTGATACCACCATATCATGTAGCTTTAATATTGATGAAGGAGATAAGTTTGGAACTAGAAGATGTGTAGAAAAAGGGATTTATCAAGACATGTACATCACCATTATTTGAATAAACACTATAATTCATGAAGGAGGATGGAAATCCTCGAAATTACATTGACAACCAAAATTGAATAGGATACAATAAAGAAGAGTTATCCTTCACCTATTATCAGTTATTTTTATTATTATTTATGGGGATCCTGATGGTTATCAATGATTGATATTTTCATAAGACATCACATGTTTTATGATAGAGATGATGACATTATAAAAACATCATCTAGGATTAGGTATATGATAAATGAATATTTGTGGATGCCATTCAGACAAACCAATGTGCAGTCAATATCCATGAACTATATGAAAATGGTCTTCTACCCATAGAGGGGATTTTTAATCATGGTTGTAATTGATGATATTCTAATATACACTCCATCACTGCAGCAACATGATTGGAACCTCAAGGTTGTCATAAGTATCCACTGAGAACATTGGCATCAAGAAATGCTATTTAAATGACATTTAAGGATAAGAAAATTCTAGTTCATAGAACATGGGTTGTCTTAGAAATTTATGAACATGGATGTTAAAATTGAAGACTATGTCATGTTTTGGAAATATCCTGGAAATGTGTATCAGATTAAGAGATTTTGATGTCTAACGGTTTTATACAAACGGTTTATTAGAGTCTTTTTCTCACTACCAGCTCCAATGATGGAACAATAAAAGTGGAGTGGGAATATAGTTACCATATAAGTGTGATGATGAATTTACTGAGTTTATGATGAGTTTGATGACAACTCTAGTATTAATACATCATAATATTTTAAATTTTTATAATGTATATTATGATGCTTCCAGAATTGAACTAAGAGTGGTACTAATATTGAGAGAGACATAAATATATTGTGGTTCTAATTTTTTGTGACCCCATCAACTAAACAAATTTACACATTAAATATAGATAAAATATTTAGTCCACAATATTGTGTGTTAGTGAAACATTCTATTTAAGGATATATTTTTTTTATACATACCAATGGTTCCTTCTTTATGACATCACTAATATTTAATTGAATTTTAGGCATAGAAGATGAGTTTTTTTTGTGAATACATTCGGTATTGAGATGATGTATACATTTAATATTATTTATTTTTTATAATATTATCTTTTGTATATGAAGTGGGATGGGTGGTATCATGGTATGGGTACTTTAAAGGTGTATTTTTGATTGATTTACTTCTTAGATAAATAGAGAATGGAATGTTCATAAGATAGAGGATATATTACTTATTACCCTTTTTATTATGTTTTATCTTGTGGAACAAGTGAATACTGATTAGGGTTCAAACCTGTAGAGTGTTTTTATAAGGAAACAAAAATGTGGATGTCAATAGAGACTTGGGTTGCCTTTGGGTGTTGAGGATATTATCCTCATACATGGGATAATGGTAGTACATTATCCCATTAGAGAGGTGACTATGTGTGATTTCAATAAATTTATATAGAAATACATCAAGGAGTAAATATTATATAACATGTCCTTAGGTGTAGGTTCATGTGGCTATGTATATATATGGACATTACTGGGATCTTCTCATGATGTCATACCTGTTAGAGGTTAAAGGATAAGAATATAAGGACTTAACCTTAAACATTATATAATTTTGAGTTAAGTCAAGGATTTTACTTAATTTTTTATTGAGGTTCTTTTCAAGCTTAATAAATTATATAATTAGTGAATATACCATACATAAAATCTCAAATATTAAAAAGTAGCCACTTCATCCCACTATACATTTTTTCTAAACAACAAAAAATAAAATAAAATAAAAGTAACATGGTATTGTTTCATGTTTAATCATCATAATTTTTACCTCCATCCCATCCTTTTAATTATTATCCCATAAGACATTTGAAAAAAACATGATAAAATTGAATGAGCACAAAAATCTCAATAATGTATATAAAGTAAAAAAACATCTAGCCTTACAATAACATATAAATCATGAATACAATAATCATAATGTAATAAGATCCACCTTATAGAAGAAGTAAATAGTATTATATGAATATAATCTCATTAATCCTTTCTATAATCTAAATAATACCCTGAATACCATAGAAATAACATATAACATATAAAGGTATATTGGGACATGATCATATATTAATGGAATAACCATGTGGTCGAAATCCATACATGAAACTCTTACAAATGGAATATCCATATGACCGACTTCCAAACCCAATTTGTCAAAGGTTATAATTTTTCCACCCACCCTTGGTTTATCACCAAACTAACCATGTTTGGTTTATCATGTAAGCACATTTCAAATTTCAAAGTGACATCACAAAATCAGAACATATAAAAGATTAAAATTATCAACTTTTCACTCATAAACATGTAATTTATATTACAAGAGTTCCTTTCATGAAATTGAACTAATAAATCTATTATAAGAACATATTTAAATTTTAAAACACCCAAAATAGGAAACAAGTGATATCTTTTTCATTTAAAACCATTATGTCTTGTTGAGTAATCCAAATATCAAATAATGGTTATGGAAATAAAGAAGTATATATCATCATATAAGTTAAAAACATTGTTCTTTTAAAATTTATTATTTTATAAATAATACATTCCTTTCTTATTACATTAAATTAAAATATAATTCCAAGGGGTTTATTATAAACCTTATAAATGAAGGCTATGTATAACATCAAAATATGACTCAATTAAAGGAGATTGAGACAATGTCTACTACCTTGATTTCAATTCATCATGTATGTTCCTTGTACATTATAAACTATAAAAATAGATTAATTTATACTATATTAATAATATTTTCTTTTTCTTTTTCTTTTTCTTTTATATAAAAAATTATTATGTTGTAAAAATTAGTTAATTATTTGATTTCATGTATAGCGTTTTCTAGATATTCGGCAATTGATTAAAAAATGATAGTGGTAGGATATAAATAGTCCATGTCGTCATAAGTCCATCATCTATAGAATAATAATACTTACATGGTGATGAATTTCATACATTAAATATTCATTAAAAATAATAATTAATTATTGTTATGAAAAACGAATAACGTAATAATCATAGAGATGGTAAATCGTACGAACGCCTAAGTTACTTATCTATTATTCATTGATCTTTATAGAAAAATGTAATTATTATTTTATAAATCCATAATAACTATAATAATAATAATATAATTATTATCATTAAAATATAACTATATATATATATATATATATCAAACAAGTCCTATAGTGAATAAAAATAATTCACATCGCTTCATGTACCTGATATTTCACACGAACGACGTCTTCATTTTTATGTACATGGAATATATGAACATAATTGACATATTATTATCTTATAATTTTTGTTATTTAATTATTAATATATATTAACTTCAAATAAATTATTTTAACCACTCGTGAGAGACGGTTATGGTAAAATTATTTGATCAGTTTGTGGATGTGACAGGTCATATTTACTCCCAAATGATTAATTCCTTTCCCTTTTATTAGAATTGGAAATGGATTTTGGTGATTATATTAACATAATAAAATATAATTATATTGAGGATAAATTATTTATTATTTAATCATTAATGAATAATATTTGATCCATGTTCATGAAGAAAGAAAATAGATATAATTAAATAAAAACAATACCTTTAATTCGGATGATCACCTTTCTTAACACCTTCACACCTCTATAGATGGTTTTATGGATAAAATAATGATTCAATAATTTTTATTTTTATTATATTAAGGGTTTTTGGAAGATCTTGGATGAAATATGTGGGGTTTGTAGTGATATTACTTGATAAGAATGGGTTCCATTTTATATGAATGGGTAGAATCACTCTTGGGATTATTAAAGTATTTAATTAATATAAATTAAATTTTAATTCAATATTTTCTCAAGTTTATTTAAATAATATATATTATGTGTATGTGTCGAAATAAATCCATCCAATAGAAATTATAGATGTTTTGGATATTTATTAATTCTAATTAATATGTTTTAATAGTTTTACCTCTTATCATTTAACAGTGTAATTAAAAATTTGATAGTTAATATAATTACAATAACATGTTAAACTAACTATTAACGTGTCATTAATGAAATATTATGACATAAATAAACATTTTTTTATGAATATTAGATTTTTATAAATTTTATATAATTTAATTAGGAAATTAATATTCAAAATTTAAATTAATTCAATTTTGACACTATTTATTACACAACATTTTTAAAATTCTAAACAACTTTATGACATAGAAAAAATACATTAAATTATCAATAACATGACATTTTAATTCAAAAAAACTTATTGGATTGGATAAAATATTTTAATTTACATTTCTTTTAATAATATCAATATCATTTATTTTATTCTTCCTCTAATAAATATATTACTAAATCATCATTATGTCATAGATAAATTTGGATATTAAATTTATAATAATTATAAATAAATTATCATGTTGAAAATAATCACATTATATTTCTATAGACTATATATAGGTGAATATATCACTTTTATATCCACATATAAAAATATTTATAGTTATTAGAAACATTATTATGATATCTATCCATTTACATTAAAAAAATGTAAGAATTATCATAATCACACACAAGTAACAAAGAAAGGGTGAAATTTTGAACCAATTATTGTATTTTTTAAAATAAACAAAAATGAAATTATAACTTGTTTTTGGGTGATTTTAAAATATAAGAATATTATTTTTACCTTTGATTACACGAGATACCCTTAATCGGTGTAAATAAAATAATATTGGTACTACTCACAAATTTATTTTGATCATATTGTATAATATTTTTATAGTAATTAAAAAAATTTATTTCCAGTATTAAAAATATATTAACAGATGTGGATGGATTATTTTAATGTTAAACCCGTTGAAAAATCGATAAAAAGAGTTTATGAAGTAAAAAAAATCTGAAGTTCACAATGTTTTTATATTCAATTTTATTTTGAGAGTTACATCAATAAACTAAATTGGTTTACATGTCAAAAATATATTTATATATAAATTATAATCAATTAAATGTATAATATAACTATATAAATAAATTGTATTAAAAAGTAGTTTTGATTTAAAATGTTGTATTATGAATAATTAAAAAAATATTAAATTTATAAAAAAATGAAAAAATATCCAACAATGTAAATTTTTATATCCTTCTTTATAATTAGATGTTAATTTTTCATTTAAAATTTATTGATGTTAAAAAAAATTATAATGGTTTTTCCATTAGAGGGTGTTAAAATGATTTTTTAATAAAAATAATTATTTTATCCATAAAATTGAATTTTTTCTTATATAAATAACAAAAAATATGTATGATGAATTTAAAACATTATATTTAATTTATATTTAATTAATTTAATCCAAAAGTTGTGATTTTATTTACAAAATTAAATAATTTTTCATCGAAACATATTCTTTATATTCAATTAACTTTTTAGTTTCTTTTCTAAATTATCTAGTAACTGATGGTTCATTATATAAACATGTGTAAACCCTATTTTCAAAATATAAATGATTTAATTCATTATCATAATTCAAATTGTAGTACGATAAATAAAACATAAATTAAAAATAATAACAATATATTAATTTTTTTGGTAACACTCAGTATTGTGTGAAACTTTATATTTTAGAGAAACCCAGAATTGTGTGTCATATAAGCTATTGGACGTAACATATATTTGAAAGAGAAAATAGTTCTAACTCATAAATATAAATATGTAATATTATTATTCTATAATTACATGGGATGTTTCATCCTTCCCCATTTTCCAATTTTCACCCTAACAATTATTAACTTGGGCTTGGTAAATAAGTTTCTACCTTTCCAAATTACTTCATAAAAATCTGACATAGAAAAATAGTAAATAAAAAATAATTTTTGGTTAGAGTGGAAACTCAAGAGGGGGGTGAATTGAGTTCAAATTAAATTTTTTTGTTAAAATATTGCCTATTTAAAATCCCCCAATTTATAAAACAAGTTAAAATGTAGTGAATTTATATAGATTGTAAATGTTCACTTAGCTTGTCAACGATTGATTAGGTCTCAATTAATTTAACCACAAGATCAAACTAACTTTTGAAAATTACCTACTTATTTACAATAGGTGTAAACATTTTCTAATTTAACTATCAAAGTAACTTTAAAATAGTTTAGTATTTCAAAGTAATAGCAGCGTAGTATAAAAGATATATGTAGTATAATTTAAACTTAAACTAAAGATGCACAGTAGATGTAACAAGAGGTTCAGTCTCAAGCTGAGACATAGTCCTCTCAAATTTATATAAATTTGATCCACACCCTAGATCGGGGTTAAAAACAGTTTAAACAACTATCCAGGACACACAGGGACCTCTACCATTGTTCTTCGTGGGAAACAAAACAGAGATAAGGCCACACAAGGACCTCTTCCACAGTTGACGTGGGTAAACAAGAGTTATGAATTTTAGAGTGAGGATTTTGATATCCTTCAGTTCAATGCAAGAGACAGTTTGTGTGTGAGATATACAGAGTACACCACACTTCCCAAAAGTAAATAAACAAATCACATAGAGAGAATAAATAAGAGTTTAGAAAGCTCTAGTGATTAGCATTGCAAATCTGGACTCGTAGGATTCAACAGAATTGCTTCTTAGTCCTTCTCAGTTTTTTCTGTTGAAAAACAGAGTGTCGTAATTCAGCTTGTATTCTATAAGAGTGAGGATGATTTCTTGATTTGTCATGTGTTCTTCAGTGGTGTTGGATTGCACTCATGAGAGTTATTTGAAAGTCCTGCAATCTCCTTCTTGCTCAGGATTGATCTTTTTGTTCAGCACAGTGCTCTCGGGTGTATGTAAGTTCTCCTTGTAGTATCGTCACACTTGCACACCACTGCTTACACTTGTGTGTGTACTGCATCTCAATATTCCTTATATTCCACTCATTCAGGCAGTATGAATGATTCCATTTTCATATGTATGAGATATAGTTTCCTGACATGCCAACAACTATCATTAAATAACATTAATTGCATTAAAAACATTAAATATGAACGTTAGTATTTTTTAAATAATATTTACTATAAGTTAAGAAACTGTTTCACAATGATTATGTAAACGGTGTCTTCTTCACGTTATAGTCTTCACGGTATGTGGTTCACGGGAAGTGCTTCACGGTAAGTGCTTCACGGTGTCTCAGTCACGGTGAGTAGCACACGGTGTCTGGGTGACTGTGACTGTGTCTTGTAGACAGTCTGTCCAGTTGTGTCAAACATCACAGTGTCTCTATACTTAGACAAATATCTGTATTTATAATTAAATTGTAATATGAAGAATATAGATTATGTTTAATCATTATAGAGTTAGAGAACCTGAATCATAAATATAATTACATGATAATATAAGTGATATTTGTGATCATGCATAAGACTTGTAAATAATAAAGACAGTAATTAACATCATAAGACTTGATGAGCTCAAACAAGATGTGTAATTAAGATTGAGATTAATTAACCGTAATAGGATTTGTGATCATTAAAACATGATTAATACATGACGAGTCCAATAATCTCCCCCTTTTTGATGATCACAAATCATGTATAGTCAAAATATAAATGAAATGAAACATAGAATATCTAAGTATAGTACTGATACTTGTAGTTTTTCCTGCCCCTTTTGGGATTATCAAAAAGTAAATAAAATGAGAGGAAACAATGTATTTTTCATTAAAAATGATTTATAATAGTTCATACAAGAGAAATACAAACAGGAAACCAGAAATGACATCCCATCAAAAAGAAAACAGTGTCTGGACTCTTCAGGGATCCACCTTTTCCTTGCCTTTAGCAGTAGCAGGAGCTGGTGCTGAAGTAGAAGAAGCCATAGATGTGGTAGACAAAGAGGGTAAGGGTAGACCTTAAAAAATATATGGATCCAATTTAGGAGCATTAGAATATCTAGGCTGTGGTCGGTCAAGAATGACTGGCCAGATCTGAGAAAGAGCTTGGCTGACTGACATGGCAGTTGAGGCTATGACTGTTAGACTAGGTCTAAGGGGTGCAGCAGCTGGAGAAACTATAGCAGTACTCTGCACATGAAGATATGGCTTCAAAAGATTGATGAAATCAGTAATGATTTCAGCACCATATTGCATAGCCTTTTTAAAATCGCCTTATTCTCCATGAATTTGTCCAACAATCTAGTGAACTCTATATGTTTCTGAACTTGTGCTTTAATAGCTTGCGTTATAGGAAAGATTTTAGGGTTTTCCACAAGATATCTAATGTGATCTGTCATATCACTTTTCGAGAAAATCTGAGAGAGATAAAAATATATTTTTTTAGTGATCTCATTTTGAGCATCATTGGCTATCTTAGAATGAATTCTACCCAAGTCCAATGCCTGATCACTGTTCTTAACCACTTCTGACAAAGAAGACTGATCCAAGACACTTAAGGCATTCTGAAGTTCTTCCTTGATTATGGATCTCATCATAGAATCATCCAAAAGAGGAACAGAAGGTTGACCTGAAGCAGGAAAAATTTTTATAGCTTCAGATAGAACATTGATCTATTTTAGAACTTTTTGCAGGCATCCAGTGTACTCATCTCTGAGTTTATTCAGATTTCATACAAGCTCCCTCATGTGTTCCAGCATCTTTGGGTGTATTTTTTCAATCTTTTCATCAAAATATAGTAGATATGGATGCAATTGAGGCACAATTTCCCTAGAAAGGGTGGAATCAGTTGGCTGAGGGGAAGCAGAAACAGGTGCCGGGGCAGAGACAGGAGCAGGCTCTAATCTCAAAGACAACTAATTATACAAGTTTGCGACCATATTTTTCATATTTTCAAAATCAGCACCTAGAAGCTAATTTTCAACTCTCACTTCTTGAATTTCTCGGATCATCCTTGGTTGAATATGCAATATAATTTTTTCCAAGAGATTTAATGCATCTTCATGACTCAGTTGAGTCATTGGACGAGGTTGAGAGGATAATATCTTCTCAAGTTCAGCTAACAGAGACTCTCCAAAAACATTTAGATCATCTTTAGTGATAAAGGAGTGGTTCTCGGGTAAGGTTTCAGGTAATGGTAGAGGTTCAGAGTCATCTTAAGACTCTGATTCTGATTCATATTGAGAATGGGGCTCTGGTTCTGGTTCTGCTTGAGGTTCTGGATGAGCTATAGACTTTAGTTGAAACAACGAAGAAAGATCCATTCCAGTTGTAGTCACTTTCTGTGACTCATTCACATCATAAATTCTTGGGAACTCATACCGAGTGTACACAGAATATGTGACTAGTTTGGGAAGCTTCAACAGATCAGGCTTCCATAATATCAAAGTTTTGAGGTTCCTCCCCCTCAAATTGTGCTTCCATTTCAGAGACTATAGGCTCAGCAACATGATCAAGATCCACAGGATCATCTCTAATCTTTTTAGAAAACTGTTGCCTTGCCAGCAGAAAGGCAATTTCCATCCTCTCTTCAGCAGAGGGAATTATCTCAGGAACCGATTGTTCCACTGGTTGAGCTTCCAGACTTGCTTCTTTCTCAATAGGGTGATCCTCTTCAATAGGATCTGTCTCTATGGTTTCTTACTGTTCTGAATCAGGAAAAACATATTTTCTTGTAGAATTAGGATGAGTTTATCGATTGACATCCTCACTTGAAGCAGGAGCTTCCTCTTCTCTCAAACCAACAACAACTTCCTCTCCTTGAGGTATTTCAGCAGGGATAATAGTAGGGACAACAACCCTTTCTTTTTCAATAGGAACTATTTCCATTGGAGGTCTTCCAGCTTCTTTTCTAGGTGATACATTAGCTGTTACTTCAACTTATTCTTCTTCTTCTTCTTCTTCTGAATACTCAGCCACTTCATCTGGTTCCAAACCAGGATCAGATAGACTCTTAGGTCTTCTTGGATAATCAGCAGGATTAATCTTTTTATAGAGTTGATCATTATCCTCAACCCACTACTTCTTCCAGGGGTTCTAGATTATCTTCATCCTTCTAATGATAGGCATGGATAAGCAGAAATCTAAGTCCTCTAACTTTTCATCATTCGGTCCAACCATCCCTTTGTCAACTAACAAGGCTGAAATCATCTTTGAGTAAAACAAGGAGGTGGATTTGGAAGTGAATTTGATCAAATCATAGATATGGTTAATTACATACTTGCATATGTTGATCTTATGGCCATTCTTCAAAAGGTGAATCGGGAACACATCCTAATACTTCATTACAGTAAAATCCCCTTTTCTTGCACTAATCAAATTCATAAAAAATTTGAAAAGAAGTCTAGTCTCCCTATCAAATTCAGTAGCTACGACCCTTCTCTTGGTTCCATTACCGGTCATATTTTCCAAGGCATTTTTCAGATTGAAGATATCAGAAGATGGAAGAGGGTCTCTCTGGTAGTCTTCACAAACTCCTTCATGTGGAATTATTATGCATGCAGCCCACAACCTAGAAGAGAAGGAACACTTCTGACCCTTCATCTAGCTGGTCACCATAAAACTTTCTCCAAACTCAAAGGAAAACTTCACATACTGATAGAATTGGGATTCCAGCCTCAGGTAAATTGGTCTATTTTGTCCAGAGAACCATTCAAGCCATCCTTGATCTATTAAAACTATCAAAACTAACAACTTTCTAGACAACATCCACTCAGGGGAAACTTCTTTTTCAGGTACAATAGTACGGCTTACCATGTTTGGGTTTAGAGGTTCTTCAGGAGCTATCTTCGATATCCTCTTCTGTTTCATAGAGTGGTGCTTCTTAAAAGAGGGTAAAGATGGACTCTTCATCCTTGGCATCCACTGAAGGTTCAGGCAAGAGGGAAGAGAATGATTTCAAGAATGAGAAGGTTTAGGAGAGAGTTCGGGAAGTAATCGAATGAAACCATTATGTTTTTTCATTTGGGAATGTCAATCGTCATAAAAACAAAAATGCGGGAAAACAAATAGTAGTGAAATAAAAATTACAGTTATACGGGTTAAAATAATAATATAAATAATTTTCACGGTGAGACCGTGAGTAGGCATTATGATGTGATGGAAAACAGTCATTATGGTGAGACAATTGGTCGTCATCACGGTGAGACAATGACCATTCTATGCAGTCACGGTGAGACAGTGAGTTAACAGACCATGATCACAAGATCATAACGGTGAGACCATATGCATGAAACAGTAACTGTAAAACAGTGAGAATGAAACCGTAAAGTAAAATACAGTAAAGTGTTGAGCATTAAGATCAGTAAGATATCTATTTATGATTAATCATTCCAAGATCATGTATGATGTAGTCTAATTGTTCAGAATTTAATGGTTTAGTGAATATTTCAGCAAGTTGATATTCAGTACTAATGAATTCCAAAGTGATATCACCTTTTTGATAATGATCCCTCAAAAAGTGATGTCTTACATCAATATGTTTTGTCCTAGAATGAGAAATAGGATTCTTATAAATATTAATAGAACTTGCGTTGTCACAATTTATTGGGACATGTATGAATTGATATCCATAATCTAGTAATGTGTGTTTCATCAACAAAATTTTCTCACAACAACTTCCAGCAGGTATGTATTCATCTTCTGCAGTAAATAATGCCACATAATTTTGATTCTTACTACACCATGATACTAGTGACTTGCCTAAAAGTTGACATGTTCTAGAGGTGCTTTTTCTATCTAACTTACATCCAGAAAAATAACCATCAGAATAACTAACTAGTTCAAGTGATTTTCCTTTGGGATAGAACATTCCTAAATTGGGAGTTTGCTTGAGGTATTTGAAAACTCTCTTTAAAGAATTTAAATGTGACTCTTTAGGGTTTTCTTGAAAACGATCACACATACACACACTAAACATAATATCAGGATGACTAGCAGTCAGGTAGAGTAGACTTCCAATCATTCCTCTATAAGTGGTTTGATCAACAGATTTACCATCTTCATGAAGATCCAACTTACGTGTGGTACTCATGGGAGTGTCACTACTTTTTGTTCTATCCAATCCAAAACGTTTTAAAAGACCTCTAGTATATTTACTTTGAGTTAATATAATTCTATCATCATTTTAAAAGATTTGAAATCCAAGAATGAATTTTTGTTCACCCATTAAACTCATTTCAAATTCATTTTTCATCATTTTAGAAAAATCATTACATAGGGAATTTCTTGAAGATCCAAAAATAATATCATCTTCAAAAAATTTTACAACTAAAACATCTTTAGAAATTCATTTTATAAAAAGAGTATGGTCAGATATACCTTTTGTAAAACCTTTAGAAATTAGAAAAGTACTTAATCTATCATACCAAGTTCTTGGAGCTTGGTTTAATCCATATAAAGCTTTTGATAATTTGAAAATATGATTTGGAAAATGAGGATCTAAGAATCCAGGTTGTTGTTCAATAAAAATATTCTTAGCAATAAATCCATTTAAGAATGCACTCTTGACATCAATTTGATATAGTTTGAAATTTAGATGTGCAGTATAAGCAAGTAAAATCGTAATAGCTTCTAATCTGGCTACCAGAGAAAAAGTTTCATCATATTCAATTCCTTCTTCTTGACTATAGCCTTGTGAAACTTCCCTTCCTTTGTTTATAACTATGTTTCCAAATTCATCTACTTTATTTCTAAACACCCATTTAGTGCCTATGGTGAATGTGTCCTTAGGACTTTCAACAAGATTCAACACTTTATTTTAATCAAACTGATTGAGTTCTTCTTGCATAGAAATTACCCAAAATTCATCATTAATAGCGTCATCAGTGTTTTTAGGTTAAAGCTATGACAAAAAGGCTTAATGATCAACCTGATTTCTAAGATAATCTCTAGTCTGAGTCCCTCTATCAATATTTCCTACAATAGAATCTAAAGGATGATTCTTTATAATTCTAGTTGATCTAGTAAACGTAGGACTAGAAATTTCAGGTTCTTCTCTATGTTCGGGTTCATTAGAAGTAGATTCTGGAATAAGCCCAGAGCTAGTTGTATTTATAGAATGTTCATTGATTTCTCATTAAGGTCCAGAACGGATAAATCTTCTTCAATATTTTCAAGAGATGTTTTAGAATCATGTGGATCAGTTTCATCAAATTTTATGCGAACAAATTCTTCCGCATACTTGGTTCTCTTATTGAAAACTCTATTGGCTTTGCTGGTTAATAAATATCCTAAAAAGATTCCTTCATCACTCATAGAATCAATCATATCAAGATTATCTTTTGTGTTGAGAATAAAGACATTGCAACCAAAGGCTCAAATGTAATTGACTATAGGATTTATATTATTCCACAAATCAAATGGGGTCTTCTTAAGAACAGGTCTAATTAAGACTATATTAATAATATAACAAGTTGTATTCACAGCTTCAGCCCAAAAGTAAATAGGCAGGTCATATTCATTAATCATAGTTCTATCAATTTCTTGCAGAGTTCTATTTCTTCATTCTACTAAACCATTCTGATGAGTTGTCCTAGGAACAGAAAAGTTATGACTATAGCCATTGTGTGAGAAATAGGATTCAAATTCATGATTTTCAAACTCACAGCCATGATCACTTCTTAGAGTTATAATATTAATTCCACTATGGTTTTCTACAGACTTAGAGTATTTAACAAAATAATAACAAGCTTTACGTTTTTGAGCTATGAAGTATACCCAAGTATATCTAGAAAAGTAATCTACTATGACATAGACATAGTACTTCCCATTTAAGATAGAAACTCTATATTGTCCAAATATATCCATGTGAACCAACTCGAGAGGTTGAGAAGTTGAGACTTCTTTCATTGGTTTGAAAGAGATTTTGTGTTACTTTCCCTTTTGACAGGGATTACAAACTTTGTCATTTGGAAACTCAAGATTGGGTAAGTCTCTAACTAAGTTCTTCCTAGTTAGATTCCAAAGTGAGTGTTATTGCAGTTTCGTAATCTTCTATACCAAATCCAAGACTCTTTATGAATGGAATTTAAACAGGTAACATTTTTTTTAGCTAAGGAATTTAGATAAACATCATAAACATTTTCATTTCTTAAAGCAGATAATACTAAAACATTTTTAATGTTAAAAACATTACATGAATCATTTTCAAATTGGACATTAAAACCATCATCACATAATTGAGAAATACTTAACAGATTATATTTCAGACCATCAACAAATAAAACATTAGAAATTAAAACTGAATTAGTGTTACCAATTTGGCCTAGGCCGATGATATTTCCTTTAGAATTATCACCAAAGGTGACATAGCCTCCATCACCCTTTATTAAACTCATGAAACATGAGTAATCCCCCGACATGTGTCTTGAACATCCACTGTCCAAATACCATGTCTTCTTGTGGGAACTCTTCAAGAAGGTTTCCTAAAAAACAGTTTTAGATAGAGTATGATTTTGGTACCCAGATCATCTTGGGTCATGACAGGTTATCAATCAATGATTTTGGTACCCCAAATTTGTCTTATGGGTCTCATATAATTTATAGAATCAACAGATTTTGAAAGATAAAATCTATTTTATTTATAACTATGTGAATAACTAGTTGAAGCATAGGGGCTTCCAGAATTAGAACTAGCAGTATTCTGTCCAGATTTAGGAATAAATCTATTCTTAGTAAACTGTCTCTATCCAGGTTTGTAGCCTATTCTATTAGTGTATTTTGGTGCCACTTGTTTTCCTAGTATTTGAGTTAGTGTACCCTCTCAATTTGTAAACTTCTCTAAGTCCTTTATAAGTTTCTCATTAGACATTTTCAGTTCGGTGTTCTCCTTTAACATTTGATCATTCTTCTCTTTTTCAATAGTATGTTTAGTTTTAACAGTTGTAGTGAGAGCCTGTTGTTTCTTCAAGGATTTGTATTTATCCTTAAGTTCGTTGCATACCTCCTCTATCATATTACAATATTCAAATAATTCCTCAGTAGTCATGTTTTTAGAATCTGAATAATATTCTGCATCATCTCCAGAATATTAATAATTTAAAATAGGAGTATCTAAGGTTACCTCAGATGTGTTTTTCATGAACCACATGTTGGCACTATTATTTTCAGAATCAGACATTTTAGATTCACTTGTGCTGTATTTAGAAGCACTCTAGGTAGCCTTCATAGCTTTTGTGTACTTACTGTCCTTGTAATTATATTTCTTATTGAATTTTAGCTTTGGGAAGTCTGCTTTAATGTGTCCTTTTCTTTTCCACTCATAGAAAACAACTTCATCACTTTTATCTGGATTTTTCCAGTCCTTCTTCCAATGTCCCTTATTGTCATACTTTCCTTTGTAATAGGATTTTCTGAAAAATTTCTTCTTCCTATAAAATTTCTTAAACCTTCTAGCTATCTGATCCATTTCAGCATCACTATCAGAGTCTGAACTTTATCTTGTTGAACTGTCAGTTTGTATTTGAGCTTTTTATTTTCCCTTGTTCTTTGAATCAGTAGTCTTAAAAGCCACTGATTTCCTTTTTGGTTCATCCTCTTCCTCTTTATTCACCTTGAGTTTTTCCTCATACATCATAATCTTACCAATGAGTTCTTTGACAGGTAGAGTAGTAATGTCACATGACTCTCTAATTAAAATAGATGTGCCTCTCCATCGGTCTGGTAAACATCTCAGTATACTTATAATTTGTTCCTTTGCTGGAACAACTTTACCGAGTGAATTCATTATATTGACTATCTCATTAAACATGAGATACATATCAAAAATAGGTTATTCAGTTTTCATTTTAAAATTATTATATTTAATAGTATATTTCTTCAATATCATTTCTTTATCACTGTTTGTTCCTTCATGAGAAACACCTAAAGTCTCCCAAATTTCAAAATCAGTTTTACAAGAAGAAATTCTATTAAACTCTTCATCTCCTAAAGCACAGTACAAGTTATCCATAGCTTTATAATTATTATTATAGGTAGACTTTGTAGGTTCATCCCAAGCTGCTCTTTAGGTTTTTGGAATTTTATATTGAGATTCTATAGCAGTCCAAATATCAAAACCCATGCTTTCTAAATGAATTTTCATTTCAAGCTTCCACTGATCATAGTTTGTACCATTGAAGAAAGATGTTCTGTTAGTATCAGCACCATCTAGTCTATTGTCCATAACTTGATTTGAGAACGTAAATTTAAAGAGATAAAATTTAGAACTAACAGAAATTTATATTCTTTAAAGATGCAACTAAAATCACAGTTGAAAACAGAGTATTTCAAAAAAAAAACTTTAAATAAAAACGACCTCTGATACCAAATGTTGGTCGGAGTGGATACTCAAGAGGTGGTTGAATTGAGTTCCAATGAAAATTTCTGTTAAAATATTATCTATTTAAAATCCCCCAATTTATAAAACTAGTTAAACTGTAGTAAATTTATACAGATTGTAAATGTTCACATAGCTTCTCAAAGATTGATTAGGTCTCAGTTAATTTAACAACATGATCAAACTAACTTTTGAAACTAACCTACAGATTTAAAATAAGTGTAAAAACTTTCTAACTTAACTATAAAAGTAGCTTTAAAATAGTTTTTTATTTCAATGTGATAGCAGAGGAGTACAAAAGATATATGTAGTATACTTTAAACTTAAACTAATGATGCACATCAGATGTAGCAAGAGGTTAAGTCTCAATCCAAGACATAGTCCTCTCAAATTTATCTAAATTTGATCCACACCCTGGATCGGGGTTGACAACAGTTTACACAACTGTCTAGGCCACGCAGGGACCTCTACCACTATTCTTCGTGGGAAAAAATAGATATTAGGCCACAAAAGGACCTCTTCCACTGTTGACGTGGGTAAACAAGAGTTAGGATTTTTTGAGTGAGTATTTTGATATCCTTCAGTTCAGTGCAAGAGACAGTGTGTGTGAGATTAACAGAGTACACCACATTGCTCGAAAGTAAATAAACAAATCACTTAGAGAGAATAGATAAGACCTTATAAATCTCTAGTGATTCAAAATGCAGCTCTAGACTCGTTGGATTCAGCAGAATTTCTTCCCAGTCCTTCTCTAGTTTTTCTATTGAAAAACAGAGTGTCGTAGTTCAGCTTTTGTTTTATAGGAGTGAAAATGATTTCTTGATTCGTCGTGTGTTCTTCAGTGGTGTTTTATTGCACTCATGAGAGTTCATTGAAATTATTTCAATCTCTTTATTGCTCAAGGTTGTTCTTTTTGTTCAGCACAGTTCTCTCGAGTGTATGTAAGTTCTTCTTGTTGTATCGTCACACTTGCACACCACTGCTTACACTTGTGCGTGTTCTACATCTCAATCTTCCTTATATTCCACTCGTTCTGATAGTAGGAATGATTCCCTTTTTATAGGTATGAGATATGGTTTCCTGACATGCCAACAACTATCATTCAATAACATTAATTCCATTAAAAACATCAAATATGACTGTTAGTATTATTTAAATAATATTGACAAAAAGATAAGAAATGGTGTCACCGTGATTATGTAAACGATGTCTTCTTCACGGTATAGTCTTCATGGTATGTGGTTCACGGTAACTACTTCGCGGTAAGTGCATCACGATGTCTCAATTACGGTGAGTAGCTCATGGTTTTTTGGTCACGGTGAGTAGCTCACGGTGTCTCGGTCACGGTGAGTAGCTCACGGTGTCTGGGTGACTGTGACTATGTCTTGTAGATAGTCTGTCTAGCTGTGTCAAACATCACGTTGTCTCTATACTTATAAAAATATCTGTATTTATACTTAAACTGTAATAAGAAGAATATGTATTAAGTATAATGATTATAGTGGAAGAGAACTTGACTCATAAATATAAAGACTTGATAATATAAGTGAGATTTGTGATCATTCATAAGACTTGTAAATAATAAATAGAGTAATTAACATCATATGTCTTGAAGAGCATTAGCAAGATGTGTAATTAAGATTGAGATTAATTAACAGTAATAGTATTTGTGATCATTAAAACATGATTAATACATGATGAGTCCAACAATAACATTAAAATAAATAATATGATGTTATAAGGTCACATTAGATAAAAGATAATATTATTCCATTTAAGAAAACAAATATATGGAATAAAAAATAACCATCACATTCTAATTGTAAGTGACATAAAACATGATCATGAGAATATTAACAATCAAAAATCCATAAATGTTTTATTGGTTTAATGGTATTTTCTCATAGTTATATATGTAAATAGAAAACATTTTTTACGATCATTTTTACAAACCAAGTAAATTTTTTTACTACTTAAAATATTAAGAAAAAAAAATACATACTTGAAAATTATAGTTTCATAAGTTTGTCAAATTCTTCCACAAACTCATAATTTTCTCCAAAATAACTGTATTTAAGATGAATTTTTCATTATTCAATCAACGTCTAAAGATCCAACAATTCTATAAAAATTTAAGTAAATATTTAACATGTCATGAAATATTAACAAAAAAAAAATTATTAGAATAATAAAAGATAATTATCCAAAATTATTAACCCATTTATTGATAAAAATATTACATTAAAAACAAAAATTCAACATTGATTCAAAATGTACATCGTAGACCATTCAAAAATAAATTATCTATAAAATTACCAAAAATAATCCTATCTATGATTGAAACAAAAAAATCCAAATTATTTGATCACATTGTCCTCCAAGATAAATTTTAAAATTTATGTCCAAATAAATTAAATTACCCTTAGAGTATATTATGAAAAATTAAAATTAACAATAATATTAAATATATGCTAATTAATTTCATAAATAGCTAGAATAATCATTGATTATTAAAAAATCTAATACAACCTTTATTTCTCAAATAAAATACCATAGTATTCAATTTTCATTGATCTCATAGGGTTCCCAAAATAATGGAAATCATTTAAAAACATAGTAATCACTTAATCACCAAACAATTTTCCAATTATAATGATATCAATATCATAATACATAAATTCAAAAAATAAAATAATTATTATTCCATCTACTAACATAACAAAATTATCATTACTAACTATGGACTTCATGTAGGCCAGTGTAATGTGATAAGTCCTTGTCACCCTTCAGTTGTAGTTTTAATTCCACCAGCCTTACCAGGCGTAATGGGTAGTCACCTACCATGTGAGATGTTCTTTTCAAAAACATAAAATTATTTTTATATTATTAAAAGATTATAATTTCCCAAAAAATAACCATAAATTAATTTAACCTTAATTGTTGTCCAATAACTTTCATTTTGGATCCCAAAATGTAATAACCCTTAATTACTTCAAAGTTAAAAGATAATATGAACCCTAATAGTTATACATTAAATTATAATTAGATTAAAAAATAGAATTCTTCCTTAACAATAATTTCATCATAAATACATCAAGGATACATATTACACACCTTGAAAATATTCCAAAGAAACCATATCATCTAAAAATTATTAACTCTATTAATCATTTCCAAGTCCTAAAGTATAAAAAAACGATAAAATCCTTTATATATAGGCATCATAATATTCCAATATTCTTTATAATACATTCACTATGAATTAACTCCTTATCTCTCAAAAAATCATTCCAAAAAATCAAATTTATGTAGTATATCTTCATGATTCATAAATATGATTAATATCATGTTTCATATGTTATCAATTAGAAGATAATCCATACATTGAATCCAAATTTTTTGATCATCTAATTGGTTTTTTTCACTTTTGACATGTTTTCCAAGATTAAAAAAGAAAAAATTCACACCAATTATGGTATATAACCTTTAGAAAAAGTTATATGATTTCGGATTTTGAAATAATATGAGTGTGATATCATGACCCATACAATTGTTTTAGAAATTAGTTGGTGACAGATAACACAAAAAATTTATATTATGTGATTGGAATAGTGATGAAGCTATCAAATTCATTTGAATAATATATTATTATAGTAGTGATGATAAAATAATTAGCGAGGGATCAAAAATTTGTGAAAGACATCTCTCCTTGATTATTGACAAATCATCCTTACTCTGCTGAAAATAGTAATAATATAAATATGAACTAAATTATTAAAATAATAATCTTATATAGGGTAAATATAACATAATGTTTTTTATAATATTATAATCCATAAACCTTCTTATAACCCAATTACTTTTTTTATCCAATACACTTAATTTACAATAATCCTACAATACATTTCATATGATGGTAACCCGTTTGTTATATGAGATCTTTAACCTACACCCTGATAATATCCCAACCTATTACGTTATCTGATCATTTTCCTTTATAACAACTATAAGGACCCATCAATAATATTAAATAATATTGAGTTATGTCGAGAGTTATACTTTATTTCACATTGAGTTTATTTTTTGTTTTAGATCGTTATATAATTATGCCATAAACCATACATAACTAACCAATAATTATCAACTAGTCACTTCTACTCACTATCCATTTTATCACAAAAAACCTATTTATAAAGAATCATAGTTTTGATTCATGTTTAGTCATAATTTTTTTTATACGATCTTATCATTGTCTCAATTATCTCTCAAATCATGTGAAAACACTTTAAAATATGGGATGGCCACAATAATATCAATAATAGTCATAAATAATTAAAACTATTATCCTTGTGAAAACATGTAAATCATGGATTATTTTATCATAATGTAATAATTGTTACTTGAAGGTATTAGGACATACTATAAATTTTATATAAGATAAATTATTTTATTTTTTTATTAAACATATTACCATAAAACGTTGAGAAAGGTCATATAACATTTAATGGTAACATAGTACATAATAATACTTAAATGGACTAACCATGTGGAAAATTTCCATTCATGTTACTGTTAAAAAAGGAATATCCAATTACATACTTAAAAACACAATTCATTGGTGGTTATCATGTAAAAATTTATCCTTGGTTTATCACAGAACCACTGATCTTTGGTTTATCATGTAACCACCCATCAAATGACCAAGTACCAATACAAAATCAGAAAACAGAAAAGACTGTAATTGCCTTCATTTTACTCATAAACATTAATTTTGTAATCACATGAAATATTTTCAAGATATAGAAATAATAAATCCATTATGAAAACAATATTCAATCTTAAAAATATAGAAAATGGATTAAGTAATTTATTTGTCATTTAAAATCATTAAGGGTTATAGAGGAGTCCAAATATCAAAAAACGGTTTTAGTGGAAATGAAGTATTTGTCACCATATAGAATAAAGATATTCCTTTTGTAATTTTTTTAGACAAATCATAAAATATGATTACATTTGAATACCTTTTAATTAAATTAATAGTTAAATGGGATTATTTTACGCCTTATAAAAAAGGTTATGTATAACATGAAAATATGCCTCAATGAATAGAGATTGATACCAAGTCCCTTACATTGAGTTTGATTTTTCACTTATTACTTGTTATTCTTGAATAATAAAAATATATTCATTTTAAATGATACCAAACCATTTAATTATTTTCCCATATATATCATTAATTGAAATTTTATAAAAATTAGATAATTATTTGAGTTCATGCCAAACGTTTTGTCGATTTCGGTACATGAGTTGAAAATGAACATGGTATGATGTCCACAATCCTTGTGGTTGTAATTCCATGATATACAGATTAATTTTATTGAAATATTAAATAATTTTATACATTATTTATATTATTAAAAAAACCATTAATTATAGTCTGGAAAAATTTAAAACCATATAATCATGGAGATGGTAGGACGTACTTACGAAAAAGTTATGTTTAAATTTTTCATTATTCATTATAGAAATAAGTTAATTATTATTTTTATATCTAGTATAATAATATTATTATTAACATCATAGTGATCATTAAAATATACATATATATCATAAAATTGGTGTCATGAATACAATTAATGGATATCGTTTCGTGGAGGTAGTAGTTCTCATGTACACACGAATGATATAATTATTTTTATGTGTAAGAAATTTAAGAACATAATAGATATATTATAATATTATAATTAATTTATGTCATGAATGTCAAATATTACCTTTAATCCAATTATAATAACTAGTCAGGAGTGACAGTTATGGAAAATAAATTTGATCAGTTCATGGGGGTGATAGTTGAAAAATTTAAATAAATAATTAATTCCATTCTTAATTAATTATAGTAGAGATAGATTGAATTGGTGAAATTACCATATTAAAATCTCAATTTATATAGTATAATAGAGTAATTATTTAATTGTGGTTGAATAATATTTGAAGGATGAGGAGGGTAAAACAATATAAAAAATGTAAATAAAAACACTACATTTTCCGCAGATGATCAACTTTCATAACACCTAAACACTTATAAAAGATAGTTTTTGGCCTTAAATATTTATTCCAGAATATGGGAAGGTATCATTTAATTTATTTTCAAAAAATATTGGATGAACCAAATGTTTTTTAAAATGTGACTAATATAGTGGAATTCTTGCCCTTTTATAAGATATGGGAGGGGAACTCTTGGAATTATTAAAAGTATTAAGTTAATATAAACTCATTTTCTATTTCAAATAGGTCACTGATTATTTAATTATATTATATTGTTATTATGGGTATAAATCCATACATACAATAAAATATTTAAATGTTTTTTATATTCATTAATCATTTTTTTATGTTTTAACCATTTTAAAATTTATTGTTTTATTAAGAAATTAACAATATGAGAATTTAAATAATTATCATAAATTATTAAATGAAAAATAGAAGAGTCAAGAATAAAATTTTTAGATGTATCTTAAGAGATGTACTGAATAATTTTTTTTATAATTTTTTTATCATTTAACTAAATATTTTATATTTTAAAATATGAATTATGATAATTTTGACACTATTCATTACTTGACATTTTAATAAATCATAAGAAAATTTACCTTATCAAAAATTAATATAACATATCTATAATGTGTCAATTTCATCTATAAAATTAATTAATGGCATAAAATATTTCAATTTATATTTATTGTTAAATTATTAATATCATTTATTTTATTCTTCTTTATTAAATCTATTATTGCATCATCATTGTGTCATAATTAAATTATATTATTTAATATATATAAATTTTAAATAACTTATCATGATATATAAAATATTATTATATTTATAAATACTCTTTATAGGTGATGATATAAATTATAGATCCTCATATTAAATGTTTTATAGTTATGAGAGACATGATTATGACATATTTTTATATACTTTTTATAAAATAAAAAATGTCACATAATCACACCCAATTGGAATCCATAGTCCAAAATTTATGGCCAATTATTTTTTGGTCAACAATAAATAATACAATGAAATTAGGACAAGTTTTTGGGTGAATTTAAAATTTTAAAATATTATTTTTATCTTTAATTTCCCAATTTACCCTAAACCGTGGAAAATAAAATATTAATGTTAATATATATTTGTGATCCAATTAGATCAAAATTTTCATACTTATTACATACATGTATATTATTTTTTTAAAATTTAAATCTCATAATTTTAAATCATAATTTAATGTCAACCTCATTATCAGATTGTGAAATGGGTTTGGATTTAAAACCATTCAAATGTTCACAATATGTTTATATCCAATTTCAATCTAAAATTGATTCTAATGAACAAAATTTGGTATAATGATAATATATTTATTTAAATATACTTTAAAATAAATTTTAATAATAAACTAACTATAAAAATATATTTTATGAATAATCAATATTGAATTTAAATGCACAAATTTTTCTATTTATTAAAATATGAATTTTTTCAGAAAAATTCCAAATATTCACCAAAAGAAAATTTTAATATCCATATTCAAAATACTAAATTAATGTTCTCAAATTTAAATTTTTAAATGTAAATAAGTATATCTAAAATCAGTTCTCCATCAAAAGGCGACACAAATTTTATATTTTTTTAAAAAATACTCCTTTTATAAATGTAATTTTTCATTTTTCTAAAATAATTTCTAGAAAACACTAAATATGAATATTAAAAAATATAATTATTTAATATTTCATTAATTTAATCCAATAATAGATATTTTATAGTCACAATTATATATTTCTTCACAAAAATCCATCGTTTATATTCAAATGGGGTTTCAGTTTCCTTAATAATTTATTTATTAACAAATGAATAATTATATTAACATTTATAAACCCTATTTTCATAATTTATACAATATTCTTCATTCCCATGATACTAATGGTTATGATATAGCTTCACATTAAAATATTAACATTAATAATATATTATTTTTCTGCTATAATTCATCCTTTTGTGCAATGTAAAATTTCAAAGAAACCCATTGTTTGGTGTCTGGTACACTATTAGACATAAAAACCCGCTTAATGTAAAAATAAAAACTAATTAATAAATTTAAATATCTAATTTTATTATTATATAATTATATTGGATTTTACAATTCACCAGCATCCTGGCGGTTTTCTGTAGTCACATACAGTACCCATATTGACGTGGGTAGAACAAATTATGTAAATTGTGATGTGGTTACCAAAAACCCTTTGGAGTCTAAAAACAATTTGGGGAATTATCAATAAATTGATTAGATATTCATAGTTTAAACAAATTATATTAAATTATTAGGTAGATTTGATTTTTATGAACTGTTTTTTTGTGTTTTAATTCATAAATTTAGTTCACATGATATTTTCCTTGAATGATAATCTTATTTTATATTTTAATTTTGGAACCACTTTTGTTGGAACTTGGTAATTAGTTGAGATTTATTATATACTCCTACCCTTAGATAGATGGATATTTCAAGTATATTATAAGCATATTTTTGGACATGATTTGATATTATATTTATTAAATTGCTCAATCATTATATGATCATCTAAGTAATATTGATTTTTCATACAAAAATATTAACAATGATATATTCATATTCCAATACAGGAGTATAAATATATAATTTCATACCATTCATCACATTTCAACAATGATGTAGGTGAGACAACAGTTGCGAGGCCCAGTTTGGTTTAGGGAAACCTCGAGAGACTGTCGGTACTTTCGAAGAGGTTGATCATTTCATAGAGTAAATAAATATGACACACTCACTATTGAAGGATACCATAATATTTCACTATTGGATACTTGGTATTAATTAGAGTTACACATTGTATATAGAATCATTTCCTCGAAAACCATGGTGTGTGATTTTCTTATAATATACGGACATTGAAGATAACTGAACATGGTATGATTTTTGGATATTATCTGTATCTTTCATCTCATTAATTAAGTATGCATTATTTGTTTCATATATTATATATTCAAAGGTACATGGTCAATAATATTAATTTCATGGATGGGGAGGATGTTTGGATGGAGTATAAATCATCATATGTGTAGATTCTAGTTTGAATAATAGATATTATTTTTAATGTCTTTGATTGAAGATGATACAACATTTCATGACATGGTGGTGGAATATAGAGATATATGTTTGGACATGGGAGCTGGAAAATGGAATTCTTGTTATATGTTATGGGTTTTTTGGATAAAACCACTATATATGATTCTTTGGGATGAAAAGTCCTTATATGGGGGAAATTCTAAATCCATGATTCTATAGTTCCTACATGAAAATGATTATGCACTATTTTTTTCCATATTTTAAATTTTAAATACATTTTAGTGATGTTTTATGGACCTAGATAAACATATAATATCATAAGAGGAAATTTTTGGAAGAATTTGATACCCTTGTGATGATGATATAATGGTGTTGCTTATTCCGTAATAAGATGGATACACCATTGGGGTGTCATATATTCAATGATAAACCGTTGAGGATGTGTTGTTCTACAATGTGTATGTTTTTTAGGGTTTCATAATTGAATTTCCGAATGAGGTATCTCATGGATGATGTACCATGAAAATGAAGATCATGTCATAGATCCCTTATCTACATGACTTACATAATGATATATTGACTCCTTGTATTTGGGAGTAAAATACATTAATAGGATGTCGTGATTTAAATTTTGGGATTAATTTTTTATATTACATCAATATTTATAGAATTGAATATGTATTTTAAATGGCCTTTATTGGTGTTTACATATTGGTTGAGATATCTAAATTATCGGATCATCATATTCATATCACTAGGATCGAGTTATTTGAAGGATTGCAGATACTTGTACAGAATATTCTGCACCACCTAGGATATATTGGTTAATGAAAAAGAACACTTCCATACCATAGTAAACAAAAATACACAATATATTCTATCCACCACACACTCTCTTAATGTTGGAGTACTAGTTCGGTGATATAGAAGTACACTGAATTGTGGTTCCATGCCATAGTCACCAGTCATGTTCAGTGGTCTTCTTCTTACCATGAACACAATTCTCTATGATAATACACACTATTTTATTCTATTACCTCCTACTCAAATCGATGCCAAATCCCCTTCCTTGTACCTTGGATACCCTAAATTTCTGAAATTACATCCTCCTCCTTCATGAAATGAGATAGAGGATCCCTTTTTTTGATGATCTACCTTGGGTATTTTTTTGATCCATTTGATTTGTTCTTCCATTCTATTCTCTTGAACCCATTACCATTCAATCTCGAATAAGTTCAAGGAAACCCTAGTTTGTGATCATATTCATGTGCTTATATGAGCGAGGATTGGGTAACAACAACTTCACCTGATGATAATTTAGAGATTGAATACTATGATTTAATAATTTACTCATCTTCATGGGTCCTCATTTAAAAATTTTAACATATATTATTTTTTTTTGGAATATTTAATGAGTGTCCATGATTAAGGTTAAATGTGGGTGAGTGTGTAGCTCATGAGACCTATTGTGATATTATTTACATGATATTTGTAAGATTATATAGATTTCATTTTTAATGTGAATGAAAATTAAAACAGAATTCTATTATTTATATTATAATTTCATGTTTTTCTCCTTAATATATCTTGTTATGTGTGTTACTGTTTCCATAGAGTTTTTATTGGTACTTGAGATTTCTAGACCTTCATGTGCTGTAAATCCCTTTCAGTGTTGATTTTATTTACCTACAAAGGAATATATGAGGGACTTAAAAATATTTTTGATCTACAAGGAGAAAATGATGAATGTATTTATTATTCACTCGAGTTACCCATGTCATATAAATTATCTTGGGGATGACTAGCCTAACTTCAATGTAATGTGTTACTCAGGACTAAAGAATACTGAGTAGAATGACACACATGATTACTAGAGTATATAGGGTATCATGTACAAATGAAATTTAATGGTGTGTGATCTCATACATTACTAGATTATGTATTTTGGGGGTTTCTATTAAGCCCTACCAATATCATTTCATCAAAGAGTTGAAGCATGTATGATGATTCTTGTTTGTAGGTTTGATTGGAATATGACAACTTGATTTATGATTTAATGTTTTTTCATATTAAATGGTTATTATGATAATAGAATATAATTAATAAAATTTAATAATCTAGGATTTGTATATATTGGTGGTATTATTTTGATTCATGTAGTCACACCCAACTCAAGTATTTTGGTCCTCTTGTATATTTCATGGATAGATATCATGTGGAGAAAAAGGAACCAATGGTGGATGATTGGGAAGAGGATCACAGAGGTAGAGAAGATCAGAATGTACTCGAAATGACCCTCCATCTATTTTTTTCTATATTTACATTCTGTTTATTATATGGATATTCTATCCAACACTGGGCTCAAACTTTACTATATGACATAAATTCCATTCTTTTAGTTTCAACATGATTAAATTGATTATTTACTTGTTTTTTTCATTTTATTTTTATCTATGTGGTGACATCATAGAGAGTATATATTATCCCCATCAGTGGACATAGACATGAACAATATTTTGGAAACCTCCTGTATATAGTTTGGAATACATGTGGTAATGTGACACTCCTCCTCAGACCATTTGGTTCTGGTCAGGGTGTTAAATTAATCATTATTGGTGAATGATTTTAATAAAAAATATATTATATGTCCAACAATGTATATTAAAATTATCCTCATATCCGTTCAATACACCACATCAGAATAAATCAGGCATTATGGTTAAATATATATATTTATATGAAAATAACTTTAAAAAAATTACGCACTTATTTTAAAATTAATTATCTCCAATTAATTAACGGATTTTTAAAAAATGATTTCGGAATTATGAATAAGGGAGTTCAAATTTGGTAAATTAGACAATTTAATTTTTATTATTATAAAAACTAGCCTTGGTATTTATTTTTTCACCTCTCTAAGGGTAAAAAAATGTAAAATCCATTTAAACATTTTAATAACTCATTAAATTATTTATAACACTTATTGTATTACATTGGTATAGGTTAAACATTCTCATTCATGTCATTATAATATTATTACCTATCCCATTATATAATTATTTTAATCATAAAATTTATTTCAAAAAATAATAAATACAAATTACCACCATATTGAATGTAATGTCTTTTAATTTTTTACATATGGATAAAATTGGGTTAATGTCAATAAATATGATTGATTAAAATAAAAATTATTAATTTTCAATATTATATAATTTTATTATTTTAGAGATTGAATGACTACCTTATATGGTTATACAAGACCAAAACAATATCTAATCAATTAATAAAACATAATATAATGATTTTTAAAATATTAGAAGAAAAAATTTGAAGCATCCTTTAAATAATTAAAATTTGAATTTTAAGTAATATATTTTCTTCATTATTGTTAAATTTTTTAGTCATTAAATAATTTATTTCTATTTCAAATCTGTATTTCTTCAAAAAATGTTTCTTCTAGTATTTTGAAATCAATTTTTGTCATTGATAAATTATAATAATGTTAATTATGTGTTAATATGAATATGATACATTGATACAATATTTTATAATTTTTAGTTATCATATAATGTTGATGGTTTATTAATGATTCCATAAAACCTATTTCTTCACTATGTGAAAATTATGTTACGATGAAACCTTTATAAACCCCATTGATTTTCCACGTGTTATTTTTTTAGAGAAATGATTCTAAAACACTTTATATTTACATTTTATATATTATGAATATTGTTCTATGATCTCATAGAACACATATTTTATTCAATCTGTATTGGGTGGGTCTTATTTTATATATCCCTCCAATAAATTGGGTAAAGATAAATATATAAAGATATGATATGGTATAGAATTTTATGTGAACTTAGTTCAGTAAGGGTGATTTTTCTACTATGATTATATTGGGATTCAAATTTGAATAAGGATATGAAGTAATTGTTCGTGGAATCATTCCATTATGATAACATAGTAGTGGTCCTTAACAAAAAAATGAATTTCTATTATTATTATTTTTATACTAAAAACTTTTGTCTTTCCCCTATTACAATCTCCCATTCCTCATGTTCTTTGATTAACCTATGAAAATAGTCCTATGAATTTTCAATCACTGTTCCATGACACGATATTTTGAGATATGTTATGTTGTGTATGATTTCCAAATTAAAAAAATCTCTATACAATTCTTCTCATGTTATTATTTTATGATCGTTGATATTTTCCATATTTACCCTTTCTGATCATCAATGCCTATCCATTCATATATTTCAATTTCCCAAGTCAAAAAATATTTTTTAAAGCATGATATGTCATTGATGTGTTTTATTTACGAAAATAATTATGGGAGAGGAAATATGAAACTTATGAAATTGTTCTTTACGTATACACATTTTCAATGGCCCTAAGCCAATATGATTACATCATAAATCATTATTTTTTTATGGAAACATTATCTTATATGATATACTATTAATATATGGAAATTATGGGTATTTATAATTATACGAATAAGAGATAATAAATTCATAATAAATAATTTAGTATATCATCAAAATTTAATTATTAATGTAATAAATTTTAATTTATTTATAAATATATACTTTATTAAAAATATATTATATGATAAATTTATTTTAAAAAAAATAACAAATTAATTTATCTAGTTGATAATTTATTTTTTAAATACAAATATATTGAATATATATAAACATATATAAATCTGTTTATCAATAATTACCTGGAATGAAATAATAATATTTTTACTAATCTTGTAATTTAATTACAATATGATAGATATTGTTCATGTAATATCATTCCATGAAAAACAATTCAAAATATAATCTTTTTGAGTCCTAAAAATAAATATTCAAAAAAAAATTTTATTATGCATTCGTTTTGTAAAAAAATAATTTTATTTTAGTTTAATTATTATTTCAGTATACTATAATAAAATATAATTAATGTGATGATTATAAAAATTTTTCAATTAAGAATCAAAACAATTAATGATTAAATTATCATTTATTTATAACATGAGTTCCCCATATATCTTATTTTCCATCTAAATGCTAAATATAAAAAATAAAAAATTTAATTGGAACAAATGGATTCCAAATTAGGAATCATCATGTTAAATTTGTGTAATTTGTGTAATGATATTTTCTCGTAAAAATATTATTATATTATTAAATATTTAAATCCGGTAAAATTAAATAAAATCTTTTATTAATTAAATGGATTAAATTTTTTTAATAAAAAATTGTTTCAAAACATTATATAATATATATTTTCTTTTTCTTAAATATCAAAATTTTCCCCATTCTTTCATTACATAAATTACTTAACACCCTTGAGATTATATCTTTATCCTTGACCAAACTCTAGTATCCAAAAAAATGGCCATCATTGATCCTATATAAAATTATGTCATTTATATTGACACTAAAACATTATTATGATTTAGTTTAATCCTTAATAACATCAAAATTTACCTCCACAAAAGTCTCAATCAATATTTTGTAACATATTTTTTATTAAGGTTCCACATGCACTTTATTCTTAATTAAGATGTTGCAGGAAGAAATAATTTCCACAAAGGGATAAATGAGTTCTTATTCTTTACCATTAATTAAATTTTCTTATATAGTAATCATAAATCTATTTAAAAACTATAATTATTTAATAAAAATTTAATAATGTTTCTATTAATATATTATTATAATAATCCAACACTATTTTCCTGGACATTCATTTTTTATAATGTGTTCGGGTTTGGATTGGTTTATAATCCACAGAAATGATGATACAATAATAGCTTCATGAATTTATAAAATTATAAAAAAAATTGTAATAATATGTACTAATATATTTTAAATTTATTTTCATTATTCAATAATTGTATTATATTTGTATATTAATTAATAATGTCTAATTCCTTCTTTGAATAAAAATGTTAAAAATTTTATTTTATCTAATTATTACAAAATTTCATTATAACATTAATTGGATAAAATTTTGAATTATAAAATATAAAATTTAATCATATATGAACACTATGTCAATTTGGATTGTTTTTAACACATAGAAAGGGATAAACAGATAGAACCACTACACCAAAGCAATCACAAAACAAATAAGAAAATGAATATTTGAATATTAATTTTAACAAATAAAGATTTAAAAATTTTAAATAAGAAAATATAAATGAATTACCTCATGTAAAATAAATAAAAATATTTTAAAATTAGTATTGATTATACATCTAATTTTATTAGATAAAATTTATTCAATTTTTGGCATTGTAGAAATTCAAGGTATATGTTCATCTAAATATCACTTTTTTAGGTTGATTTAATATTATGAACATATAATCCTTTATATAGCCCATATAAGACCACATTTAATATTATATTATAATTATTGTTTTTTATAATTGTATTAAAATTTCATTTCTTATATTCCCTATGTTATTATAAATTTCAACATCAATTACAAAAGAAGTATGTTTGTAGTTGAATCAATGTATATTAATTTTTTCGTTATAATTTTTCACTGAATTTCCTCAATTATGTTATTTTTATTATTCCACAACTCAATTTTATATCGTATTTTCTCTATTTTCTAAGGAAATTACATTTTATATCAAAACCTTCATCTTTTATGAATATCATACATAATAAAATATGATGTTATGATGAATCATTTTGATTATCTATATTGGTTATTTCTAATTTATTCCATAAAATCCCCCATCATGTTTGGTATTACTATATTAATAACTACATATTTTTTCATTTATGCCTCTTATTATTTCAATTTACCTCATTTTAACAGAAATTTTTTAATTTATCTTATCAATATGGGTTTCATTATAAATGTTTTAAAAGAAAAAAAATCATCACTTCATAGATCAATATATATTTTATCTTCCAATTCATATTTCATAAATTTAAAATTTATTTCATTTAAACATTCATTTTTTTGTATTTATCATAAAAACAATATTTCATGTGTTCTTTTTTTCACCATTATAAGAAATATATTTAAAAAGTGATATAAACAAATTTATTCTTATAAAATTATAAATAAATAAGAAAATTATATTTATATTTTTACTATCATTTTCATATTTATCTTAAAAAAATTATATATTTTATAGGGTAACATTTTATAAATGTCAATCCAAATGATCATATGATATTATTTTATAAGTTATTTATTTTTGACATAAATTGATGTAATTATTGATGTTAGTATATATGATAAAATTTTATAATGAAATACTAATTCACATAATATTATTTTCATAATCAGATACCAGATATATTTATTATGTCATACAATTTTTTTTATCACTCTATGTTAGGAGGGTCAGATATATCCATCTAATGGATTGGTTAATGATTTGTATCTTATGAGTTAATTATCTTGTTAGTGGACGTTTTTAATTTTATATATGACCTTTAATATTTACCTGGACTTTATTAAGGTTATTTTTTATTAACACTCTATTTATGCACTAAATATCATTTAGCTATTCTCGCAACTCTAAATATGGCCCTAATTATATCTAAATATATCCACAACTATATCTGGGTCCATTTTGGCATCAACCTATTTTCATAGCACAATGGGTAGACCTAATTAATTCATCTATGGTAATAATGTTATCGTTTACCTATTAATTTATTAATTCGACATTCAAATTTTATGATCCATTACTCATTATTATTTCCCCATTTTTCTGTACTATTATGCCACGGTTTATTTATACATTAATGATGATCCCTATATGGGTATTTGTCCTTATATCATGTTATATGGATAACAATAATCATTCAATGTTGTTTTTATTATTTTATGTACCCCAAGATAATGATATTGGAAATTCCCATTCTCTAATGCTCTATTAATTGATGGCTTATATTTTTCTTGTATAACCATTTTATCACACACATTCTTATGTTTACCATTTACCTAGGAAACTGCATGTATAAATGTTTCTAGTAATAATTCATGTGTAAAATTGGTTTTAAGCGATGTTGAAGCAATGATGTGTTAATATACATTTTTATAGATTATATCTAAAGAAAATAAACCTACCTATTTTAGGATTTTATGTTTATCTGTGAGATATGTTGTTTAAATTAATAAAAATGATGTATAAAATATGAATTTTATACATGGTAATTTTTATTTCATGAATATAATACATTTTTTAAAAATTAGTTTCCATGACTTATTCTAATGGGTGGTTGTGTTACTTATTGTTTGGAAATGGTATAATGAATTTTCAAACACATATAAGTTTTTTATTATAGAAAACGTATTATTAGTATACAAACGATTTTTTTAAATATTTTTACTAATTCTTTTTCATTATATAAAAAATATTGTTCTGCGTAAAATAAAAATGCTTTCATCAAACAAAAAAATTCCTTTTTGTGATATTTATAATCTATTTTCCAAAACAAGTCACTTGGGACTTTATTGATTAGATTTGTTTTTTTAAATTATAAATTTTTTTATGAACCTATAGTAAAATTTAGATAAATTATAACTAATTTAATTTAAATATAAAATGAAATAAATAATTGTTTTTATTCATATTATTCATAATGTTGTTTCAATATAAAAAAATATAGTAATTTTGATGAGTTTTAGTTTATATAATCTCCACTGTTTTTTTTGAAATGATTTGTCCATATTTTATTTCATGAATTATTCCTAAAATATTTTAATGATGATATTGGATTCTTATACTAATAGAGATGGTGGAATGATTAATATATGAATTATTGACTGTTTAAATTAATAAATTAATGGTAATTTCAATATTTTAAAATTTTATTATATATATATATATATTATCTATATTAAGTACTTATTAAATTTCAGTAAACCATGTAGGAATATTTCAATAAATTTTTTTAATCAATTTAAAGGATTTTTGGACATTTTATATCAATAATTTAACTAAGATAGAACTATATAATCAATTTTATTTAATTTAAGTATATAAAAATGAAATGATTTAGCGTATTTTAAATTATGTAAAATGGTTTGTATAGAATTGAAATATATTGAGAATTAGTATATATAATTTTTACAACTTCTGTGGTCCCAATAACCTACTGAGGGAGGAAGAATTTGGATGATCTTTTATTCTCAATGGTTGGATAATATTCTCATTATTTTTTGATTTATAAATATATAATTAATAAAACCCATTAATAATTATTAAATAATAAATGTAATGAATTGTAACATTACTATTTTCAGTGCTTTCCCCAATTGGAATATATTCATGTAGTATGAAATGAAAATTCTTTTATGTAAAAAAGTTCATTTATATATTATTAATATAATAATTTTTTATATAATATCACAGAATAATTAAAAGCATAAAAAACAAGCCCTTATATATCCATGAATTTGTTAAATTCATTTTTAATTATATTTGATCATATTATAACTTAATGAAATAACTAATATACATCAATACAATAAACTAATGTCGGTGATTTACACTAGAATTTCCCCCTTATATTCAATTAATAATATTTATAATAAAATTGTATCAATAATTATATAAATACATGCATATTATCTTTTATAAATATTTAATAAATATTTTTACATTACTACAAATTTCATATATCACATTATATATATTAAATAGTTTCACTAAATCACATCTATATTCATTGAGATTTGTTTCCCAACATTATCAAAATAAATGTTTAATAAAACCCACATTATAGTTCAAGTATAATGTCACATAAACATTAATTATATATATATATGAAAATTTATTAAAATTTAAAATATTATAATATTTCTTAAATATACAATGTGATGCACTACAGTATAGAATAGATTAATTTTATATTAATTGACTATAAAAGTATTTCATAAATTCATTTTAATATAAAAATATTCTCAATTTCAATCATTTCAAATTCATTAAATAAAAATAACCACATTGTCAAATAATTTATACCATTATATGCAATCATTTTTTAATAAAATTAAGAAATCATCATTCTATAACCATTAATCCCTAAAATTAATTGGTTAGTATCCACTTATCTCATTTTTATTATTATTGAAAACATTTTCAAAATAATTGATATAATCCCATTAATCTAAATCTCAAATAAGTTCATCAAAAACAAGTATTTTCACCCAGATAAAAACTACGAAATGGCTATATTATTCTTTATATGGTTTCCAAAAATATTATCTACACATCCCCCTTGAAATTATTAGAACCACCACAAATTTGTTTAAAAAATTATGTATTATTATAAATTATGGTGGGGATTAAATCTTTATTTTATCCAATAGTAGAGAGTATCATATATCATTAAACTAATTTTAGTATAACTTTCTTCATTCATTGTAATTTGATATGCCTAGTTCTCATTAAATAACTATTATTTAATATTTTTTAACTTTTCATGAAAGATCATCAAATCATCCTCACATCCTTATTTTATAACAAAAATCCAATTTTATAATCAATAATACACATCTTTTACTCATTCTAATAATATCTATTCAAAGATAAACTAGGGTTTCCAAACTCCCATTGTATAGATTTGTTTTTTAATTTTTATAATTTTTTTTGTATTCAATTAAATTTTTATTTTAAATATAAACTCTATATTCCATAAAAAACAAATATTAATTCAAAATCTTATATATTATTATATGTCTTTATGATCAATGATTTAGGTAGAAAAAAATAATTATTTATGTGTTTATAATATTATCAATTTTTATAATTATTCTAAATATATCTATATTTAAAACCATTATTCGTAAGTTCAAAAATATATTATCATTCAATTTAGCTACGGAAAATATGCCCCACTTTTTCATAAAAAATTATCTAGTATACATTATTTCCTATATATTTTGTTCTTATTTCCTGGATATTTCCCCTTTATAAATGAGTTTATGAGAGTAAAATATCTACCCCTTTTATAGTTTCATATTATTTTCATTTTAAATAATTATCTACATTGAAAATTAAATAAATAGATAAAATACTTACTGTCTTTTCAATATTAAAGTCCATGTTCAATGACAAGAATTATGGTGGGATGTAGAAACCCTATAAGATCCATTTGTTTTCTAATTTGGTTTAATAAAAATATGAGGTTATTTCTTATAAAAATATTGTATAGATAATGGTGTGGATAAAATATATTATATGTTATTATTCTTACCAATTTAATAAAACTTTAATACATATTTTTATAATATTTCATTGATGATGTGATTCAAAATATCAATGTGATTTATATTTCCATCATGTATGAGATTTTTTGAAGATAATTTTTTTTACAAAAAATATTAATAAATATATATGTAATCCATAATAATGATCCTCAAATAGTATGTTTAAATAAACTAGTTTGGTACACATATAATTACTAAAATATTCTCTTCATTTCCTATTCTACCTAGAAAACACTCTTACTAATTTTTGATATGTTGAATTAATTTTCTTTATATAAACAATAATTTGCAACTAGATATTATCCATATGTTTTCATATTCAATTTACAACATAACAATACTTTAAATCATATTTCTTTTCCAATTTAGAGTTGAATTAATACTAATTAGTACCTTTCACATACATTGAGAACATATTTAAAACCATAACTTCCTCTCTAAACTGATTTATTAAAAAATGATCATTTGTTATTAATATAAATAATTTCATGTATGATATCCATCATATATATGAGGATCTTATTCATTCTAAAAAATATTCATTACAAAAATCATCATCATGTTAACCCAGATTGGTTCAAACTGTAATTACAGTTTAAAATATAGTATATTATTATAAAGTAATTATAATTCAAAAAAATTTTGTGATCATATTCCTAGATATAGATGATCCCAAATTTTTAATTCACATTAATATTTTGGATATAATTGAGTTTTTTGATCATAGTCATTTAGAAATCTATTATCATCATATTTGATCATTTCCCAACAGATTCATTCAAGTTTACACCAAATATAATATCATTTTCATGGTTGAGTACTTTGTATTTTTCATTATGTGATCTCTTTTTATTTGTCAATGATTTACAATTTAACTTCATTTCATGATTCTTTGAATATATTCTCAATATTTTAAACTATTCATGTGGTTGTTAATTCAAACCATATAAATCAGTTTTAATAATAATATCATAAATTTTCTCTACCCATATTAAAATACCAATGTTTTATCAATGTATTATACCTATTTAAAAACTATATTTTTGAATGATATCAATATCTCCATTTTTTGTATCACATATTCCATTTTTATTTCCCTCTCAAAAATTATCATATAAATAGAATCCTAGATACTAGTGATTGTGTACCATACAAAAAATTCCCTATTATTCATAATTTTTTCCACCACCCATACTCTAATTTTAAAAATTAATTATATTATTTATTTCAATTTTTTTATTTATTAATAATTTTTTCATTATAATTGTGACTATTAAGCCTATTAGGAAGACTGCGTGATTTATTTATTAGTTTGATTTTGTTAGGAATTCATAGTATTAACTCATGATCAATTACTTTATCATTATAATAATGATTTTGGACCCACTTGTGATTTTTGGATATTTAATGTGATATTTCTATTTTTCTGTGTTAAATTTGGATCATTGGTTTCACATTTGACTTTGAATTCCAAAATTTTATCAATATTTCATTCATTTTATATTATTTAATAACTAATAACAAATCCTTATTACCCTTATTTCATAAATATTATAACCTTATATGTTTTTGTTTTTTTATGTTCCTTATATATTGATCTATGGTAATCATTTTCTCACTAATAATCTTCTTATTTTTTCCTAATTTTTTTTGTTATTTTCAATAATATTATTTTTATATCTACTATCAATATGTTTTAATTTACTATATTTGAAGTTATAATAATACTTATTATTCAAAAAATTACCATGTAATATCTCCTCATCTACATAAAATTTATATTTTCCTTAAATTAAATTGTTTTTTACCTAACATTTAATTATAAAAATAATATGATTTTTATCTATGTTTTTCATTCCATATCAAATCTCATGTTACAAAATATTATATATTGAACAAAGAAAAAACATTTTTTGGTAGTATAATGAGACCACTATTTTTTTAATGGATCCTAAAAATTAAAATCATAATGAGTTATTTAATTTTTACATTACTCACCATATATAAATCTCTTTTCATAAAATCTTTATTAAATATTTCACACCAATAATAGAATTTGTTTGAATTTATGATTCCCAAAATATTTATTCACTTCATTGGAGGGAAAATCAATAAAATTTTAACATCAATCACTATTTATCAACATTGCAATTTTATTTCCATCCCTTCTCTACATTCATTAAATATGATTCCTCATTTAAGTATTTAGTTTCGTAAAAACAATGAAGGAAATCATACTCTAATATTTAATAAAAAATATGATATTACATTTTTATTTGTACCTAACAAATTCATTTTCATGCATGTATTAAATGTATTATATATATATTTCATAAGATTAAAAATATAGTTAAGCATTTTGGATATGAGTTATTTTGAAAGAGTATTATTTTATATTACCTTTCCATAAATTTATTATTTTTTTCTAATATTACATTATTAAAAAAGAAATTTATTTTTTCAAATTGATAAGGATTGTCATTTTTCAATCATGCTAAAATTATGTGACCAATATGATTTTTTTTATTATTCCTCCATTACAAAATAATTTTAATTCAATATTAAAATTCCATTATAGTTTCATTATTAATCTTTTTGTCAATGAAAAGTTAAATATTTTACATCCTTATTTTTAATAAATATCTATATATATATTTCTTGATTATACTGGAGAATTTAAATTCACTTCTATTTCCAAATATAACGGGTCCATCAAAAAATTGTTTATTTTTTTAATATGATTACATTTCAAATTTTACTGGATGAACCCCCATTGTTACATTCCATTTTCCACCATTTATACATTCTGATATTGTAACATCTATCAATATCTCATTATATTCCATATTTTTTTTCTTCAAGGTGATTAATGATAAATTTTTTTCATGTTAGGTATCTCCAAGTATTATACTATTTGATTAGTTATATAATCTTCTTTGTCATTGAGTTAAGAGAAATTAATAATCAATGAAATATTTTTTAAAACTTGCAATTCAACTACCATTGATACATTTATGATCATACATTATAATAAAACATTCCCTTTAGAAAATGACTTTTATGTTATTTGGAATATTAAATAAAATATCATTTCAAATAATGTCTATATTATTGCATCGTATATTTCCATGAAATGTTTTTCATTTTTTGGGATCTTACATGTAATGGGCCTCAATTAAATAGAACTACGAGAAAAACTTACACTTATGTATGGATAATAGACATTATATTTCACTCTAGATATCATATATATGGGATATAGGTTTCTATTATACTACTAAGGATGTGAATTATCATATTATAGAATATTTTTTCTTTATATCATAATTTTTAGAATATATTTTTCTTTATTATTTACAGTTATATATTCTCTATATTCATGTCTTAAATTACACATAATTAATTTTATTTAAACTCTCAATAAATTAAAATGTTTTATTATTACAACTATATATTTTTAATTGAAAAAATTAAATGTAAATCTATTGTCATTTAGTTTCTATATTTTTATGTTTAGAAACGACGTATATATTTCTGTTTTTAATGTAGTTATAAGGATTACAAAATGACTTAAATGTGACATGATATCTATGTCCTTAAGAAAACATTATTTTCATATTTCTCGTATAAAGTGTTTATAATGATAATTATATATCACATAGTGTGTCCATCAGATACCCAAACCTTTTATTTCAATAATACATTAACATAGTTTACTAGAGTTCATTGAAAATTTTACAATGAATTTTTTATACCATGTAAACACAGTGGAAAACTATGAAATTATATTAAGGACGTTATTAAATTTCCTCGATTCTACATGATATGCATATATTGTATATGGTATTCCTTAGTGATGAATATCTCAAGGTAGTGTGATTACAGTTTCCAACCCATTATTTATCAAATAATGTTGAAATATAGTTATCATGGGTTGTCTTGATTAATTATATGACTCGAGGATTCATGAAATTTCAAACCTTAGTTGAACAATGATCTCCAAAAACTACGTATACTTTTAAAATATATTATATCAGTTTACTCAACCCAAATTGATATAGGTTTTATTTATTTTTCAACATTAAATATTTTATAAACATTTTCTAGTCATGTATATGTTTTATATTATGAGACTTTTACTGTTCTCAATATCTTCATTCCTAGATGTTACAATAATACATTGGATTATTCTATTATGTTCAATTTTTTATTTGGAATATTTTGGTTTGTATTATGTTCTCTTATAAATAAATTTACATGTATTTTTGGGTGGTTAATGATATTTAGATTCCTGGAGATGACTAATAGGTTTGGAGATGATGCTCAGAGTAGACATTGTTTGATCAGGTTATACCAAATATACACAAGAGGGGGGGGGGGGAGATGAATTGTGTCTTTTACAAATTCTTCATGAGATCGTGTTCAGACCCTTAACATTAATCAGATAGATTAATGCTGTAGAAATTTAAATAGCAGGGACACACCACATATAGTGATTTGGGGAACAGAAGACCCGTAGTCTACTCTACCAACGCTTTACTCCACGAGTTTGGTGATTTTCACTGTTTAGTCCTCTTATCAACAAACCATTCCACAACTGAGTATAGGTAGTTGACACCATTACAATCTATGGAAAAACAGAGCTTTCTGGTTCAATCACTGAACCTACAAAGCATAGAATGAGAAGTTGGTCACTGAAGATAAAAAGAAATACTTTTTCTTTGAAAATATTTTTCGTTGTTCCTCACAATTGAAAACTAAAAGAAATTGAAATTAGATAGATCATCATCTTCCGGAATAATGACCAGCAAGTAAGAGTCATTCTGAGTCGATCCGGTTGCAGTATATATAGATTTATAAATCACAACTTCAGAGTAGTATATTCTCAATAGATCTTTGATGTCAAATGAGTGAATCTTCTGTTGTGTTTCTTCCTCTTCAATAAATAGTGTTTTCTCGATCTTCGTAATAGCATATATTTAAGTCTCAATTATCTCAATTTTATCAATGTTGTCATGTAGTATATCATGTATATCATTAGAGTATCTGCTCTTATGTTCTTTTTTTTGACCTTTTACGTTGTATATATTGAATTTCAAAATATCACAAATATATCGGGTGATTTCTCTGCTATGTCAGATCCAAAAAAGTCTCCATCTAACTTAAGATATTCAAAAAATTCTAAATAATAGAGAATTCAGTACTCCACTGAAATTTTTTCATAAAAAGATCCTTTTAAATTGATCCTTTGAATCTTATATAAAAGGCTTTGAAGCATTCAAAGACGCACATTAAAATCTTCTTTTAATCCAGCTTGAAATCAGCCTACTAATTCTCTTATAGACCATTGCATAATAATATCATCATTAATTATCATATTCCAAACGTAATGTAGAGCTATATATCATGAATCTTCAAAACATAATATAGAACCCAAACTTCAGGTTGATGACACATCCTTCAAACATAAGGTTGAATAAAAAAGTAGGGTTGATAAAAAAATTTAAGGTCGATCATCAATGATTTTTATTCCAACATTCAAAAGTATTATAAATGGGAAATAATTTTATATACTTCCAAAAAAAGGTACTTGATTCTTACTTTTTGATGAAACATAAGCTTGTTCACAAAAGTAATGTTAATGAACCATGATTTAGAGAAACAATTATAACATTTAAAACATATGTACAGTTCATATTCTATAATTTTCTAATATCCCAAATGTAGGGTTCCTTCCTCACATAGGGTTCATCTTCTATACTTTTCTGATAACGTATGGTTTTTTAACCAGACATTTATAATATCTCATATATTATACACTACATTCCATTGTTACGCTACGCTTCTCCACGTTGGGTATGATCATTGTTTCCAGAACACGCTTAATCAAATCCCGATTATATAGAGCATGAATAATGTTTCTAGAATACACTAATGTGAATACTTGAGCAATTGTTTTTCATTTTTCAAGAACATAAATATTTCTTCTGGTAATAAAAATATAATGAATAATAAATTCATGAAATACATAAAAAAAATAAAACCATTATAAAACAATTAAGGGTATTTCTCAGCATGAAAATCATCATAATGAGATAGATTATTTTTCTCAACAATATCCCCCTTTTAATAAAAATTTTATGTACTGATGAAAATAACACTTGTTCAATAATCTCCCCCTTTTGATGATCACAAAACCCATAAAATAATAAATGAAATTAACTTCCAAAATAAATTACATATCATTTATAATTTTTTATGATAAATCAATATTTAATTTTAACAAGAATATTTCAAAAAAAAATGTGTTATCCATATTCATAAAAATAAATTTACCCCCCTTTTTCAAATGTGAAAAATAAAAATAAATATATAATTTTATCCAAATTTCTCTGATAATAATAATAGTTAAAAAAATATCTCCACTAAATTTAAAAAAAATATTTAGAATAAATAATGTACAATGTGAAATAGTTAAAATAAAATGTTGTGTTTATCCAAATTTATCCCCCTTTTATGATATCAAAATGAATGATAGAATATGGAATAGAACACATTTTAATGTATCACTAAACATAAATAAATTCTATTATTACCATTTTTTCAATAAGAGAATCTATATTACCAACATATCTAAACCAAGATAGTAAAACTAATTGAAAAATGCAAATATAGAATTACACAAAATTTATTTGAAAATATGTAACAATGACAATCTTGATGAACACAAGAAGAAAAGTGTGGTAAGGGTATGAGAAGGGTCTATCTTCACTGAACTATTACCTTTATTTCTATCAATAGATCCCTCATCCTTCTCATCCTTCCATCTACTAGTTTGATAATAAGATCTCTATTCTCCCGAGTCATAGGAATTTATTCTGTCATATTTACTCTGAAAACAAAGGGAGCCTTTCTTCCTTCTCTATAAAATTAATCAACTTTGCTATAAACAGAGTCAGTATAGTTCAAATACTTGGTTCAGTTGAGGTCAACTGGTCAACTAAAAACATTTCATTGTCTAATAGCACTGAAAAAGGGTCACTGTTGCATTTAAGGTCATGAAATTTTTCATTCATATAGCTCATTACTGCACTGATAGCCTGAAAAATTATGATAAAATCATGTGAAGTACTTGATGTACTGGCCTTACCTAGTCTGACATATGCAAATTTTTTCTCCATGAAATATCTAAATTCCATTAAATCTATCTTCAGAACCATCTTTGATTTCATCATTTCATCTTCATTTAACACTTACTTTAAAAACACTTCAACTTCCTACATTGAATGTGAACTAGCATTCATGTTCTGAAATTTCAACTGTTCTTTCTCTAAGGATCTCCTTAGAGTAGTATTTTCAGATTCCAAACAAGACATCTTCCTATAAATATTTTCTACATTCTTATTCACTAAATCAAAGTCACCCTATAATTGATTCTCATTCTCAGAATGTACTTGATGTAGCATCACTATAGGTAATTACTATGTATCATATTTTTTTTTTATTTTCCTCCTTAGCAGGATTTTTCACTGACTATTCCTCAGATACATGCCTAGACACTTCTACCAAAAAATCCTCATTCAATACCATTGTAGGTACATCAGAAACATTTTCATCCTGAATTTCTAAATTTGATGGAGGTTTCTCCTCATTATCATCATCTGCATACTTTTCTTCTACTTGGGTTTCTAAAACAATTTTTACTTCAATTATATGAGGACTTTCCACTTAAACATTACCAGGCACAACCTCTATTTCTTTTTTAGTTTCTGTTTCAACTCCAGACTCTATATTAGTTTTATCATTAGCTGCAACTATTACCACTTTTTGATCCTTTTCTCCTTTTTCTACTTCCGGATTCATCTAAATCTGAGAAGCTACTGGTAATGTAGTGTCTTGTACTGTAGAGTCTCTAATGAATCTATTTCTCAGGATAGTTTAAGGTTCATCTGTGAGTGCTTGAGTAGTCTATTAATCAGCATGAGTCACTCGATGTCTTGACCTATGAATTTAGTTTTGAAATTCCTTAATTTCATATTTATAAATTGATTCAAATTGTATCCTCTGAGATATTGCACGTGTTCTAAATTCAGGTACTCCTTTTTATTTTGTTTGTTGGGCCAGAGCACTTTCTTTATCCTCTTCAACACCAATATGAAGCCATTTTTTTTGACAGTGCTCTTGAAATATCCAATTTTTGGAAATTCAACCAGCATTAAAGAAATTATTATGGTGGAATTCCACCCTAGCATCAATTAATATTATCATATCTGTCATAAACAAAATTTTGGAGATAAATCATCCGAAAGGAAAAAAACACATTCTTTCCTTTGTTTGGTAGTAGTATTTGAGATACCTCACCATGTATCTCAGAAATTTTAATTTCATATCACTCATCCACAAAAATATTAAATATATATCTGGATAGAGAATATTTACCATTTCATACATCATGGGTGGATACTTAGTTTGCACAATCATATCCAATATCTTCTTGTACGGTTCCAAGCCCATTATAAAAATTTTACGAATATTTATGGATCCAAACAAAAATGACATAATATCATCAGATTTATGTACACTATCACCAATATTTTTCAAATTGAAATGATTACCTCCCTCATGAGGGTATCTTAGAATCTGTGCAATTTATACAAATGGGATTGAAAAATTTCGGTCTTCTAATTTCGCTATCTTGGAAACATCATCTTCCAGTAGACTAAAACAGATATATTTGATTAAAAACCATGATCCACCTCATATGAAAACTATATTTTCTCACCATTAAAAGTCTTTTCAAGGTTTTGGAAATAAATATCTTGCTTCAGCAATAAGTTATTCTGATATAACCATTCTAGATCTATTACCTTTCCTTGCAATATTTTCCTTTCTTTGAAGCACTGCCTCTTGGGAGTGCTGGTCTCAGCCTCATTGGTTCTCTTGTTCTTGGCCATTTCTGTAATAATTCCATGAAGGTTCGAAAAGATGATTAGGGTTTAGAAATTTCAGGTTCGGATTGACAAAGAGTCGTAATGCTTAACAAGATCGAAAGGGTTTTTGGTAGAAATAAAATGATTCATAATTCTAAAGGGCTATGACAACATTGATTCTCATGTCATCAATAATCATTAAATGAATTTTAAAAAGAAATAATGATTTACACACACATATAAAAATAAATCTAACAAAAAATAAAAAATTATTCAGTTTGAAAATCAAATAACTAATTTATTTTAAACATTATTTAAAAAATAATATCTAAATAGAATAATCAAATGAATAAACTAATTTTTTTTTAAAATTAAATAAACCTAGATCTCCTTAATAAAATAAAACCTTGCAGTGGGAAGTGGATTAGTAAAAATATCAGCTAATAGAATTTCATTACTAACAAATTTTAAGAATATAACCTTTTTAAGAACATGCCATCATAGAAAATGATGTTTGATATCAATATGCTTAGTCCTAGAATGATTAATATTATTTTTTGAAATATTATTTTCACTTGTATTGTCACATAAAATAGGTTTATTATTAAAATTAATTTCAATGTCCATAAGAGTGTTTTTCATCCACAACACTTGTGCACATCAACTGCGAGGAGAAACATATTATGCCTCAGCTGTTGACAGGGATACTGAATGTTGTTTCATACTTGACCATGATACTAAGGATTTTCCTAAAATATGACAAGTACATGATGTTATTCTCCTATCTAATCAAAAACTCCCAATGTGTGCATCTGAATATGAAATTAAATTAAAATCCAACATTTTTGGATAAATAAGCGATTGAAAAACTGTTCCTTTTAAATATCTAAAAATTCATTTAACAGTAGATAAATGTGATTCATTAGGATTTGATTGAAATCTTGCAAAAATACATATTGAATACATTATACATATCTTGCAAGTAGTAATATATAATAAACTACCAATCATTAATATATATATCTTACTGTCAACAGTTTTTCATGTTTCATCCAAATCTTGCTTTATATTTGTACACAAATGAGTTGTATATGTCTTGTTGTTTTCCAGTCCAAATTTCTAAAGTAAATATAAAATGTATTTTCTTTGACATACAACATTTCCTTAATCATTTTGATAATTTTTAAGTCCTAAAATTAAATTTAACTCTCCCAACATTCTCATTTCAAATTATTTTTTCATTAGATTTGAAAACTCATGAAAAATAGATTTATTAGTTGATCCAAAAATTACATTATCAACATAAATTTGAATAAATAAAATATTAGAATTTATATTTTTCATAAATAGTCATAGATCTTCCATTCCAATAGTAAAATTATATTTCAAAAGAATAGAGCTTAATCATTCATACCAAGCTCTTGGTGCTTGTTTAAGGCCATAAAGAGATTTAGAAAGATTTAAAACAGAATTTGGTTTTTATGAATTTTCAAAACCAATAGGTTTCTCTTGAAAAACATCCTCCATTAAATAACCGTTTAAAAATTCAGACGTAACATCCATCTAAAGTAATTTAATGTTAATATTAGATGAATATGACAAAATGATTATAAAGGCTTCTAATATTTCTACAGGTGAAAAGGTATCATCATAATCTAAACCTTCTTCTCGATTAAATCCTTTATCTATTAGTCTTCATTTTTTTAGTTTTTATTCCTTGATTATCTTGGTTATTTCTAAAGACCCATTTTGTTCATATAACTGGATAATTTTGTGGTATTTCAACTAATTTCTAGACTTCATTTCATTTGAACTGGTTTAGTTTTTCTTACATTGCTATCATCCAACTTTCATCATCTAAAGCTTCTTCTATAGAATTTGGATCTAATTGGGATTGAAAGGTATAAAACAAAACAAAATATCATATGTCCCTTTTAATATTCAATCCTATTTTATGTCTCATATTACAGATTCTAAAGGGTGATTCTTTATGGTCCTTGACTGTCTAGGTAGTACACTTATAGGTTCTTCAGTGTCATATTCTTTTGGACTATACTAAATTTTATTTATATCATTTTCAAAATCATCTATCCAGTCCTCAAGTCTCATGTTATCATTAGAATAATGTTCTTCTATTTGATCGTTCCTTTTCTAAAAGGGATAAGATTCATCATATTTCACATGAACTGATTCTTCATAAATCCTTGACTTTTTATTAAAAACTCAATAAGCTATGGAAGTAGTAGGATATCCTAAGAAAATTCCTTCTTCATATTTTGGATCAAACTTACCATGATTTTCCATGGTGTTTATGGTGTAAAACTTGTATCCAAAAACATTAATTTAATTTATGATTTTTGTGATTCTAGAGTTCATAGGGTGTCTTTTTCAAAATTTGTCTAATTAAAACACTATTTTTTATATAGAAGGATGTACTTACAATTTCTTCCCAACAATAGGTAGAAAAAATGTATATATTTTGCATAGTCCTAGCCATTTCATTAATAGTCCTATTTCATCTTTCAACAATTCCATTTATTTGAGGTGTTCTTGGTCTATAGAAGGTGTGTTTAATACCCATATTTGAGCAAAATGAATTGAATTACAGATTCTCAAATTCTCCTCCATGATCACTTCCTAATGAAATTATTTTAAAACCTTTTTCATTATTTAAATCTTTGAAAAAACTCTCAAATAATGTTAAATCTTCATTTTTAAATTTAAAAAAGATAATCCATGTAAATCAAGAATAGTCATAACTTATACATATAATTTACCAGCCAAAATTTCTGCACATGAAGGTCCAAACAAATCCATATGGATAGGTTATAGAGGTTTATATATTGTAATATTTATAACAGATTTGAAGGATTATTTGTGTTGCTTACCATGTTGACATGCATCACCAAATCTATCACTTTCAAACTTGACACTAGGAAAATCAGATACTAATTGATTCTTGGATATCTAGTGTAAATCAAATATATTGCAATGTCTATGTATTTTATGCCATATCCAAGAGTTATTTATCTTAGCAGTTATGATGATTACATTTTGTTTACACAAGGAATTTAAATCCAGGGTATACACATTATTAAATCAGTGTGTTCTAAATTTAAGCAGTTTAATTTTTAAAACGGAACAACAGTTGTTAGAGAAATCAGTAACCTATACATAAACACAGAGTTTATAGAAACTTATCATATTGTGTTTCAATCCTTGTACATAAATTACTTTATTGATTGAGATAGATTCTGGATCTCCAACTGTTCCAATGCCAATTCACTTACCTTCGGCATTTTCACCAAAACTGACTAGTCCAACATCTTTTTGAGTAAGTGTAGTGAAACTTGAGGAGCTTCAACTCAAATTCCTCGAGCAGAAATTGTTCATATACAATATGGCCTTTTTTCAATGACCTACTTCCTACAAAGATATTTAAACGAATTGATTTTGTACCCATATTCTATTGGGACCAGGAGTGTTATCCAATAATGACCTGGGAATGCAGACCTGCTTAGAATTTTTAAATTCATTATATTCAAATAAATTATTTGATACAAAATCTTTTTTAATTATACTAATTTAAGGTTGTATTAAGAAACATATTTTATAAATATGTCCCCTTGTCCCACAGTAACTACAATTTTATCTTTATATGATTGGACCAAAATAATTCTAATACAACTTAGGTTTTTCACCATTACTCCCAATTCCAAATAATTCATTCTTAAATATTTTTTCCCCAATAATTTCATTCAAATATTTTTATCCTTTTATAAAAACAATAGATACTTTTTTAAAGGTTTCTAATTAATTTTGGTGTGTTTTTACCTTCAATTCATAATATGAATAGTTACTATTAATTGAATTATACATGTCAATTAACTTTCTAAGTTGTTTTAGTATTGTATCACTTTAATCTAAAAAGAATTGTGAATGTAATTTGAATAATTAATCTTTATAAAAAGTGAATCGTATTTTTTTCAAACATGTTGCATTAAGAATAAAAAATTCCATTAGAATAGCTGGTTTTAGAACTATAGTCAGCATTAGAATCAAATGAGTAGTATGATTCTAGTTCATATATTTTTTCAATAAAGAACATGTTGGATTTTAGATTTAATTCTTCCTCCACTGAGTCTAATTCTAAAGAGCTACTATAGTCTTCAGACACACTCTATGTAGAAATCATTGCATTCATGTCTTTTTTCTCATAATCATTCCTTTCGGCTAACGTCTTCTTCTTGTCTTTTTTTAACTGAAGACAGTCAGGTCTGATATTCCCCATTTTCTTTCACTCATAAAATCTGAATTCCTTTACATCATTTTTGAATGATTTTCTAAATCCTTTCTTCTTTTTTGTATAATTTACTATACTTTCTATCTAGTTGAGCCAGTCCTATATCATAATTTGATGAATCGGAGCATTTTGATTTAACCATTAATTCCTTTTTATTTATCAATTTGCATTTAATTTTTTATCAAACTTTTAAGGTATTGTCATCATTCTTGATTAAAACCATATGCTCATTTTCTTCATCTTTCCTTTCAGCTTCATACATCATAAGTGTTCCAGTCATCTCTCTCAATTTTATGTCTTTGACATGTGTTTACTATCTGATTTCAGCATAAATTCCATTCCTTTTAGTAGGAAGTACTATCAGTACTTTTAATATTTGATCTACTTCTGTGATTGGTTCTTGCAAATTAGTTATATTTTGACAGTTTAAGTCAATATTCCATTCATTTGAGTAATGCTTTCACCTTAAAACATTTTTAATGTATCAAATTTAAGCATAGTTGTATAATATCTCATTTTCCTGACATTGTAGTTCCGTAAAAAGAAACAACAATAGTTTTCCACATCTCATATGTTTTCAGGAATTGATATACTCTGTTGAATTAATCAGGTCCTAGACAATATATAATTTCATTCATTGACTTCGAGTTCATATCTTATACTACTTTAGTAGTTGCACTCCATGTGTCAGGATTTTCAGGTATTTTATATGGAGTCAGAATCATTGAATATTATCTATATCAATGGATTTTCAAGTAAATTATCATTCTTCAATTCCAGAATCCTTAATTTTCTCCATTGAAGTATGGTCCTCTCACCATAGAAATTCCATCCCATGTATCGGTCATCATTCTGTGTGTGTAATCATTAATAAAGTTCATCTTGTTAAATATTTATTAGAAAGATCCTCCTCTCATACTAATTAATTGATCAAGTTATACCAAATATACACATGAGGGGGGGGGGGTTGAACTGTGTCTTTTAAAAATAATTCATGAGATCATGTTCTGTACATTAACTTTAATCAAATAGATTAATATTGTGAAAATTAAAATAGAATGGACACACTATGTCTATTGGTTCAGGGAACAGAAGGCCCATAGTCCACTCTACCAATGCTCTACTACATGAGCTTGGTGATTTTCACTATCTGGTCCTCTCATCAATAGACCATTCCACAATTGGGTACAGGCAAGTGACACCATTACAATATAAGGAAAAATAGAGACTTATGGTTCAATAGAAGAACCTACACAAGTTAGTACGAGAAGCCAGTCACTCAAGATAAAAAATTGTATTTGTTTTTGAAAATACATTCCTGTTATTCATCACAATTGAAACAGAATGAAATTAAAAGTATATGGATCGTTGTATTCAGATATAATGATCATAAAGTAAGAGTCTTTTTGAATCCATCTAGTTGTAGTAGATATAGAAAAATAATTCTCAACTTCATCAGCATTAGATTCGCAATAGATATTTGATGTCGAATGAGTGAATCTTCTGTTGTGTTTCTAATTCTTCAATAAAAAGAGGTTTGTCACTCTTTGTAACAAAAAATCTGTAAGTCTCAATTATCTTAATTGTATCCACATAGTCATGCAATAGATCAGGAGTATTTTAAGATTATCTTCTCTTGTGTTCATTTTTTTGACCTTGTACGTTGAATATATTGAATTTCAAAATAGCACAAATATATCAAGTGCTTTATGTGCAATTTCAAATCCATAAAAGACTCCTTCTAACTCATGATATTCAAAAAATTCAAAATAATAGAACAATCATAACTCTCCTGAAAATTCATCATGAAAATCTCCTTTTAAAATGATCTTTTCAATAATAGTTAAACGACGTTGAATCAGTCAAACATTAAATTTAAAATACAATTGTAATTTTTCTTGAAATCAGCCTAATAATTCACGTATAGATTGTTGCATAATAATATCATCTTTAATTCTCCAACCCCAATCATAAGGTTGAACGGTATATCATGGATCTTCTGAATGTAATATAGATAATAAAACATATGGGTGATGATGTATACTTCAAACATAAGGTTGAATAAAATGTTGGGTTAATAAAAAATTTAGAGTTGATCATTCATACTTTTCTTTACAACATTAAAATGAATGATAAATGATCCATAACTTTATATGAATAAAAAGTAATGGTACATGATCCATACTTTTTATGAAACGTAAATTTGTTCACAAATGTAACGTTGATGAACCATAATTTTTAGAAACAAACGTAACATTTAAAACGTACGTAGATTTCTTCTTCTATACATGTCTAATATCCCAAATGTAGGGTTCCTTCTTAATGTCTTGTTCTTCTTACATAATTTTCCAAAAATGTATGGTTTTTTAACCATACTTTTCTAATATTTCATAAAGTATACACTACATTCCATCCTTCCGCTACACTTCTCCACGTGGTGTATGAACAGTGATTCTAGAAAATTCTTAGGCAATTTCCAATATGTAGAGAATGAAAAGTTTTTCCAGAACATGATAATGAAAATAGTTTAGCAAATAATTATTATCGTTCAAGAATATAAATATTTCTTCCAGTAATAAAAATATATTGAATAATAAATTCATGAAATAAACTTACAAAAATAATTAGAAAATAATTAATGGTATTTGTGAGCATAAAAATTATAATAAAGAGATATAAAGTTTTATTATCAACAATCTCTCCCTTTTTAGTAAAAATGGTATGTATTGTTGAAAACAACACTTGCTGAAAAGATATATAGTCAATAACATCATTGATGGAAAATTGATACTTATGTGGGTATCCTATAAGCACGTAATAGAGTATTAAATCTTCCATTTGGACTATATATAGGACCTTCACATATAGAATTGATAACCCCCATACATGATACATGAAAAACAACATGAAGATATTGTCCTCTTTTGGGAAAATAACTACCATGAAGTGAATATTTTATAGAAAATATTTATTCTTTTATATATAAATGTTTTATTCATAGTAATGATTATTGGAGTAATAGATATCCTTTCCATGGAAGTGGAAAGTTGGAACATTTTTTCAAATTATTTATTTGATTAATTTCTCATATAATCATTGATAAAGGATGATAATTATATGTTTATGATGATATTCATGTATTACAATGGGATCACTGGTCAAATGGTGAGCTCATTAAGATTGAGATTCCTTAATTTAGTTAATTATTTATTCTATAGTGTCTTATATAAGGAGGTTTATTTGTTTTTGGACATTTTTACATTGATTGTATATGTATTTTCATGATAATGTTATATAATTGTTGAATAATATATTTTCTAATAAAATTATTAATTTACGGAAAAATGATGGTGGAGGTTTATATAATGTTTTTCCAGGTAGGTTTTTATGAAATATAGTGACATGGAATATTTATTGTTAATTTTAGTTACTTATATATCACTAATCAGGTTTGGGATTCCAAAATTGTAATTTTTGATTATAAGATCCGGTTTGACGACATATTCATAGAATTTTCACCCAACACATTCACTCAAGTTTATATGTGTGTTAAACTATTCTATTATTGGAATGGCTACTCCCATGTGTTATTTTTAGGTTTCCATAATGAAAAAAATAAAAATGTGTTCTCCTAGAGACTATCAGCCCATTTTTGTTCAATACTAACAATGAATTTATTCATATTCATCATATGGAAATTGTATGATCACAGTGAAGGAATATTCATTATATATAATGGAATAGGTCCTACCTATTTTTTGAGACTTATCATGGAATCAATAGCTATGAAATCATTGTGATCATTGATTTTTTAGAATAACTTCATATATTATGGTATAATGGTTCAATAAATAGAAATATGTTAGTTTACTGATTGTTTATAGAGTGTTGTACAATTATCTAAGGAGATTTTTCTCGAAGAGATAAACTAACAGTGAAATTCTGGACTGTTTTTTATTTTTACCCAATGAAAAATATTGAGTTTTGTTATCCCCACAAATCAAACATGAGTAATCATGACATTGTCAATTTCACATTCTCAATGTGATATAAATAGGTGATTATGATACATTTTAGTGTATAATGAGTAGTTCTATTTGTTCATGATATTTATTTTACTATGATTATCTAATATGGATAGTGTCTATTTTTCATCACATTGATTTATAGAAAATTGTTTCCATGATAAATGTCCCTCATGTGATAGTCATCTGAATGACACTGTAAAATTTAGAGAGTGTAATTATAACATGAGCGGTTCGTTTAATAGTGAACCATTTCAAAATTTGTTTTTATAATTCATAGTGAATTATATATAATTTAAACCCTCATTGGTAGATTCTAACTGTGGGAGGGAAGAATAGTGTGTCGGTTGGTGATGCCTTAATTTTTTGTTGGTTTACCATCTCTTATTGTTTCCACTCATGGATGGAATATTTGTATTTTTTAGTGAATAAAGATAATCATGGTTTTTCTTAGATATGGAATATCATATTCATTTGGTTTTACTATTTCATTTTTTAAAAATGGTATAATAATAAATTCAACTAATAATATTATCATTAAAATTTAAATCATGTAACATTTATTACGAAATTATATTTACCCTTAGGTTAAATGTTTATGAAATTTTTAGGTGGTTTAGTTTTAATTTATATTTTATATTTTTAATAAATAAGTATTCTATTATGTGAGTAGTAATATATCATTCATATAACCGTGAATTATAGTTTAGATATTATTGATATTTTTAGAATAATATATTTTACCTAAAAAAATTATTTATAAGGATTATGATTTATGTCTCAAACTGAGAATTTTTGGGTCATTAATTATTATTTCCTATGTTGAGATCAATAAGATTTAAAAATACCACAGTAATACTCATTTTATAAATAATTACATTTTCAAACAATAAAAAATATTTGGGGTCAAATAGTTTTTTAGAAGAAGGATTTTTTATTAAGAAGTAATCCATAAAATATGATGGTTTGTTAGGCTCAATACCCAATTGTGATTAACCATTCATTAATGTTGATAAAATAAAGAAGAATTGATGATTACAATTTTGATATGAAATTTTGTGTTTATGTGTTCCATATTATATAATGTATTGTCTTTATATTATTTACATTGTAAATTATTATTATTATTTAGATATTTTAATATATTTCACATCATTTTGTTAATATTAAAATCTATTCACAATCAAGAAATATTCATTTATTTTGATTAATAATATTTTCATTGACAATGCTATTACTTTTTACAAATCACCAATCTATGAATGAAATTTTGTTCGACATATCTAGTGGCCTGTAAATCCCATTAGATTGTAACTAATCTCTATTTTTTCATTCATTATTGTTCTCATAATGATAAATTATCATCATGAATAATCACATTATATAATGATTTTAATATGGAGAAATCATATTGATAAATATCTGATGATGGTCAATAAAGTGATGGTATAAGAATGGATATTTTGAAAGGTAATTATTAGTGTCGAATAACATTTGAGAGATACTATAGAAACACCTTAATAATGGACTGTGTACTGGTTTAGTAGGGAAATTATGGCCATAGAATGTCTCTTTATCCTAGTGGTTTAGGAGAAGACATCAAATCAAAATATCATCAAATGATGGAATGAATTAAGGATCTATTTCTAGAGAAACGTTTTTAGGGTAGGATTAAAAAAATAGAGATATTTGATAGATTTAGGAAGAAATCATGTTTAATAGAAAAAAATACAATAAAAAATGTTGACCAAAAAATAAATCTATTTTTCATTTTTCACTATATAATAAGATTTATATGGTTTCATAAATTTCACATGTTGTGTGTGTGAATTTAATACACATAATTTAACATTTATTATGTTTGGATTGGGAATTTCAAAACAGAAATATATCACATAGCTAAAATATTTGAGACACAAATCATATATGAATAAAATATATGTAAAGAGTATGATACAGTACATGAACTTTTCAAAAACATGTAACATACATCGCATAATATTTGGGTAATTCTGTATAATACCTTGTAGTGTATTATAAAAAATATCATATTTTATTTGGCATATAGATATATTATATAAAATTTCATTTTGGATTCATGGATTGGTGTGCTGTGCTACAAGTATGACACACCCCAAACAACTAGATTTCCACATAGGCCCATAGTAAGATGTGTTCACCACAATAATTTAGCCTTTAGATAGAAATATACTAGTGAAAAAAACCGAGTAGGTTGGTCAAAAGTGATGAAATTCCTTAACATATATTTTACTATAATAGACACATACCCCTAAAAAATAATAAAAATAGGAAAACATGTATAATTCATATAAAAAAATTAAATTGTATATAATGGATTCCTGAAAAATCATATACAATTTAAATTTCCTCATTGGAAAAATAATATAGGAACATAACGTAATTTTTTTTTGCTGAAGATGGAGAAATACGAACAATAGATAGCTTGTATTTAATATATGAAGTCATGGAGCTATTTTCAATGTAATAAATCATTTTCCATACCATAAAACACCATTATACATCGAGAAACATATTTATTCATCTAATAACATGAAGTTCCATCTCTAGATCAAATAATACCATTTATCAATCATATATCAACAAAATGGAAGCAATATGTGTCTGATAAATAAAATGAAGGTATTTTTTTAACATATATATTAGGATGACAAAAAAAATGAATTAATTATACATACAATTTTTATCAAATACTCTTTTAACAGAATGTAATATAGAGGAAGACAATTAAGGATCCATATATGTTTTATATTTATAATTCTTAAGGAAAAAGAATATTCTATTGTATATGATGTCCAATAAATATATTTTCAAATATTCCAAGATTCTATAGATTATCATCTTAATTAAAGGCTTAAAATTATTGATGTAGATAGCCTAATTCTAAGGAATATATCAAGGGAAACCAAGGAGTTCATTTTTATTCACTAGGCTCAATGTATTTCCACATCATTCACTTTACATTTTCTAAATTTTCACTCAAAATTATAATGGGGGACCCACTCATCATGAATTTATATTTATATATCGATGGAGTATAGTACCCAAATACCAAAAAACATGATGAAATCAATTTTTAAAATATGTTGGGGGAACTTGAGACATAGAACAAGGTGGATATCCCCAATTCTCAGTAATATAATAATTATTAATAGTATTCTACCCCACATCACCTTAATGAACTAATAATAATATCTCCATGATTCTCTAAATGATACATTTTTGTTAAGGGAGTACAAAATATTGATGGGGGACTATTACTCAATATGTTTTAGTGGTAGATGAGTGGGTACATAACTCAATGGATAGAGGAATTAGACCTTGATTAATTATGGGAGTGTAAATAAATAT